>JABXWE010102097.1:0-37055 GCA_014611495.1 Limonius californicus
TCTAAATTTATTTTTTATCCTTTTTTGCGTTGTTTTTAGATAAGTATAATAAAAAGTATCGTTCATTACACGTCCGGAAATGGATTTTTCCGTGCTTGCATGACTTCCCGTGTTCGGCTTCGCCTCACACGAGAATTTGTCACGCGCGCATGGAAAAATCCTTATTTCCAGACTCCTAATGAAATATACTATTTTAATATTTTCATAATGAATTTTAATCTCTATCGGACTTCTTGATATTAATAACGATAAAAGTTCTTTGAAATTTCCACGATTTGCTGAGTCACTGCTTGCGTCGTGTCCGCGAAACGCTAATTCTTGCTTGCTTAAATACAAAACTGTGTCGGTAACTGTTTTGAGGAAAAGTCTATTTAATCGAACATTTTCATTAAACTGTGCTTTAAAACTTCTCGCGTTTTCTTTTAGAGCATCGCCTATGCTGTTTTGATTTTTCTCAAAATTTTTTAACATCAATGGACATATTAAATGATCTTTAAATTCGGCATGTTTATGTAACGCCTTTGTAATACATATTTAACAGATTTGCTAACCCCTCGCTGTATAAAAGAGCATGTCAGGCCAACAAAATATTTTTTATAGTATTGGGCTGCTACATAACCATTTTTATTCAGTGAACCAAGATAATTTAAACTTAAGATTATATGATTTTCTGCTACCTTTTAAGTCTTTTTTCGCAGAAATTGTCAAACCAACTATAGGTTGCCCTTGACTTAAAACGTCTTTTTTTATCTTTTTCCTTCCAATTGCTGAATGGCGTCTCTAACAAGCTGCACACTATGACATTAATGGGATTCATAGTTCTCCTGGTAATTATCTACGTATAAAAGTAAACTTTCCAAAACAGAACACACACACGATACGAGTACAAACGCACAACATAATCAACAATAGTAATAGTTACCAATTAACTATAAATAATTCATAAACGAATGAATAAATTAAAAAAAACCAATATGAAGTTCTGTCGCTTACGATGCCGGAACTCTTCACTTGCGCGTTTCGCCGCTAACCAATTCTAGAGTGACGTAGCCGTTACCATGGCAACGGAGGTATAAGTGCAGAGTTAAAACACGTTTGAAGCTGACTCTTCACTACAACTGCACGAGTGTCGTAGGTAGGAGTTTTTATGGTTACTGTGTTCACGCTCGGCAGACTACATTTAAAATTTTTATTTTTGTTTGTTTTCACTAAGCTTATTGTATCTACAAGTATGTATGCCATAAACGACTCCTAATAGGTGTAATGCCAATAAATAATTGGTTTCATTTTAAATTAATATTCGCAATTGAATGAAAATTTTAAGTGAAGAGGTACTTCACCTACTTTACTTGGCGAGCCGCCACTGCTTTTTACCATTTGGAAGGCATCGAAGAAGAAAGAGAATTGTGGTTCAAAATTTGGAACGAGATAAAAGAAGCGCCAGATATCGAGGTTTTAAAACAGAGCGAATTGTTTTTCCAACCATTAGAAAGGCGCGATTGATTTTGCTTTCAAACCCCACACAAGCACTATAGGGCGCTCATAAAGCTCCCTTTGCCGAATTAAAACATGGCTTAGTACTATTGGTGAAAATAGGTTAGCCATGCTAAGCATTCATCAATAATGGGTTTTCGCAAAGACGGAACAATTAGATTTAGATAGAATTAGATTTGTATTTGGCTCTGACACCATGTTCACCAACGATGTGACGTTGTTTACCGCCGTTCGGTGGTTTGGTCATCAACATGATTCGGCGTTTTAGGCAAAATATCGAATTGGTGTTTTGCCCTGGAGTCAGTTTGTGTAAAATATCTCGCTTATTAATGGAAATTGAAAGAGAAAACTTAATAGTATTTATTCTAGTTAGTGTAACAATCAAAGAAACAAATATCAAATAAATAGATGAGAACTGTTTTCTAAAAAAAAAACAACATACATTTCGTTGCTTTTTCCCCAAGCTTTGCTCCTTAACTTTCTTTCTATTCCAACTAATATCTGCTAGTAGGTACACAGGTTATTTTTTCTATGAAGTTATATTTTCGCACAATTCAAGTTAGTACAATTAAATAAATTGTCTGAAATACAAAGTTTTATTACAAATACAAAAGTAAGCTAACAATTATAAGCAAGCAATTACAAAAATACGCAAAAACACAAATAAGCAAAACTTACTTCATAACATTTTTATTTGGTTTTCAATTTTTTTACATCAGCTTTGTTTTCTCTGGCCCTTTTAACACCAGACTGTATTTCAAGCAGGCCCAACTTTTTCAGGTTTTCAACTTCCACAGCTACACGTTGATCCATCTCTTCATCAGGTGGAATTCCATCCTCTATTTCTTCCATGCGTTCTTGCAGTAACTGTGACTTAATGTACGCTATTTTTTTGGCAGTTATAGGATCTCTAAAGTCACTTGGATGAAAATCAAATTTTAAAGCTTCTACGAGGGCTCCCATTGCTGCTTCCTCTTCTTGGCTGGATTTGACCTCTGATTTAGGCAAAACCGGATAATGTATCTCTGGTCCAAATGGTAATACCTTTGCCAAAAACATGCGTGTGCCATTGATGTATCTTGGAACCATTTCTAGAAGTCTGATATCGCCACATTTTCTGTATTTTCGAAGACAAATAAGACATTTTGATTGATCTTTGCAGAACTGCCAGAAACTATCAAATATAGGCTCTGTTTCTTTATAATATTTTTCTATTAGCAGAGGTTGTTCTACAACCCATCCAAATGTAGATGTCTCTTTTCCAACACAAAACAAAGTAAATCCAATAGGTAGATCAGTTTCGAAGAGGGCTTCTTTTTCCATTCCATTAACTATTAACGGCTCTTCACTTTTTGCGTATTTGCATTCAAAGTAACCAGTATCTTCTCCATGCTGGATTGATTTTTTCACTTCCTGCTGTGTATCGCGAGTGACATACTTGTTTTTTGATATATATAGGTTCTGAATAAATTTATTAATGACAACTTCTATATATCTGTCTGTATCACCTTTAAAAGGATACAATTTGTATTTATACTTCTTATATTTAGAACGAACAAGGGTTACTAGTTTGTTAGTTAAAGTAAGCTTATCTTTGACCTCTTCAACTGGAGGACTATTAGCTGCATCCAACACTTCAGTGTAAAATTGTTTAGAATCAAAATCTTCTTTAAATGTAAGCACATTCAACTCCATTTGAATACTTGGGAATTTCTGGGACTCATTTCTGATCTTAAACTGTAACTGAGGATCATTTGGAACTGGATTGTCATTATTTGTTATATAAATAATCGTTCTTTTATAAACATCCGCATTTACTTGCAGTAACTTATTTTTACAAAGCAGGAAAAAATCGGCCAAGTCAAAATCACCTTTGCGTTTGTACTTCGTCTCCAAATTGTCATTGGATTGCTTCTTTAAATTGTCCAGCATTTTTATGGTGTTTGGTATGGATTGTTCAAATTCAACGAAGGTAGCTTTGGCTGTTTCGTTTTCTGCCAGTATAATTCCAAATGGCGCTTTTGTCGACACATCAACCATGATTAATGAATTTGCTACTTGATGGCATACTTCAATACAATCCATGAAGGGGGAGCGATTGGAACCATTTGTTTGGAACATTGAAGCTTCTGTATCTATAGCAATTAAAACATACGATGGTTTAAATGTAAGTACTGCTGCTTCCTCTTCTTGGTCTGAATCATCATCAGAATCCTTCCACTCATCGTAAGCATCCATCTGTTAAACAGAAAAATTGATTAAAAAGAAATTCAAACAGGACACTGTTAAATTAATTTATTAATGTAGCTACTACTTTTTAATTAATATTTATTTTAATAAAAAAAGTATTTGGTAAATTAGTTTTAAAACATTTATCCACTTCTATTGCGTTATACAGACATTATTCAACTACGTTTGTAGAAATAATGATACTTATAACTATTTAGCGTAAGTTATAACTCATTATTCAACGCTGTGTAACCAATCGCGAAATAGAATTTTCATTACTCCACGCCTTGATAACCAATTACAAACGTACAATTAAAACATTGGACAATCAATCGAGTGACAATTAAAGTAAATACACTTGTCAAAATTATATCCGTTATACATTTTGAAATGTCACAATATCAATTAACAATTTTTATGAAAATTGTAAAATTTAAATAGTCAAAATACAATTTACTAGTCGTGTATAAAGTCATAGGGGCCTCGGTCGAGCAGTGCGGGAGCGCGTTGCCACTCGAGGTCACAGCGAAATGTAGTCGATCGGCTGGGGTGTTCGAATCCCAACTAGGGTGACCGCTTAGTTAAGTTTAGGGTGCATGTCGCATGAATGTTTAGTGTGTAAGGGACGCCCGCACTCCCCTGAAGTAAGTAATGCGAAAGCGGTTCCAGGGGGGGGGGGTAGTATGAATGAATGAGAGAAAAGAAAAGTCGTGTATAAAGTATACTATTCAACTCGCGGTAATCGCAATAACTCACTTGGATGATTAGAGCACTCGCCTGCGGTTTGTGTGTGTGTGTTATTTCTTACATTACCGCTCGTTGAATAATATGCTATTGTTAATTATATCTTGCTTAGCTTCATTTAAATTCATATTATCCAACCACTGTTTGATTTTTTTAATAAATGTTGTACAGGGTCCGGCAACTGGTATCACCTATTTTTAGTAGGCTGTTATTAAAACAATATTTTGTTATTGACAATTCTATTGTCAGATTTGTGTGCGTTAATTTATGCAGTTTAATAGATCACGGATAGGTTTCCAATTAATCAACGCGTATACGTGGTTAAAAGCTTTATACGAAGTCAATCAGTTGTGAACACTCAAAGGCAGTTTCGTCGCGAGTTTAATGTTGGAAGACACCGACGATTTTCAACACGACAAACAATAATGAGGTGGGTGCAAGACTTTGAAATTAGGGGGAACGTTGGCTCAAAATTTACTGCAGGCGTACGTACAGTAAGAACACTCGAAAATATCGAACGCGTCAGACAAGCTGTAGGAAGAAGTCCGAGGCGATCGGCAGCAAGACATTCAATTGCATTGCAAATTTCCGAAAGAAGCTTACTAAGAATTTTGCATTCAGATTTGTACTTCCACCCATACAAAATTCAAGTCGTTCACAAGCTAAAAGATCCTGATAAACCAGTTCGTGTGGCTTTCTGCAGGCGGTTTTTGCAAATTTTGGAAAATGATGAAAATAAAATAAATTTTTTATTGATGTCAGATGAAGCTCATTTCCATCTTAGTGGATATGTTGACAAGCAAAACTTCCGCTACTAGGCTGAAGAAAATCCACACCAGCTTCATTAAAAACCTCTTCATGATCATAAAGTCACCGTTTGGTACGGTGTTTCAATATTTGGAATCGTAGGACCATATTTTTTCGAAGAAAATGATGAAACGGTTACCATTAATTCTGAACGTTACATTCATATGCTGGAAACATTTTTAAGGCCGGAATTACGCAGACTTGGGCAAAACCAAGTATGGTTTCAACAAGACGGTGCCACCGCACATACAGCACGGCAAACTCGAATTGTGTTGCAAAATATGTTTCCTGGTCACTTGATTTCGAGATTTGGTGACATAACATGGCCGTCCAATTCCCCCGATTTGACGGCTCCTGATTTCTTTTTGTGGGGATATCTGAAGCAAAAGGTCTATGAGAGGGGTCCTCAAACAATACAAGACCTTAAAATGCGTATTTCAGAAGAAATAGAGAGTATTGGACCAGAATTGTTGAGAAGAGTGATGCAAAACTTTAGACAAAGATTGCAGTACTGCATCGAGGCTCAGGGAGGCCATTTAAATGAAGTAATTTTTAGGAACTAAAATTGCACATAATAAAGTTGATATTCATCTCAAATTTGTTTCAATCCATTACTTTTTATCCTTAGGGCATGTCTTGGAAAATAGGTGATACCAGTTGCCGGACCCTGTACATCGCTAGTACGAGGGTTGCCTTTTATATTTCGGGATTAGAGAACAAAAACAAATATTTATCATCGAAAATGGCTTTATTGTTTTTCAAAATATTCTCCATGAAGATCAATACACTTTTGCATGCGTATGAATCAATTTTCGAAGCACTTTTCCAATTTGATTGAGGTATCTCCAAAACATGCATTTTGAACGCATCAACCGCTTCTTCAGGTGTCGAAAAACGTTGACTTCGCAATTTATTTTTGATGTTCGGGAATAAAAAGAAGTCATTGGGTGCCAAATCAGGACTATACGGCGGATGACTCATCAAATCGACGTTTTGAGTGCTCAAAAGTCACTTGTTCGAGCCGATGTGTGAGAGCTCGCATTGTCGTGGTGGAAAATGATCCGTCATCGACGGTTGGTTTTCCTCATTTCTCCGAAGACTTGTGGCAAACAAATGGTTGTGTACCATTCAGAATTGACCGTTCTACGTTGCACTAATGGTACGGTTGAGACATGTCCAGTTTTCGAGCACGAAAGACTTTTGTTGGGTTTGGCCCGCCTTGGAAGACCCATACAGTCGATTGCTGTTTACTTTCGGGCTCATACGCGCAGATCCACGATTCGTCACCTGTCACGATGTCATACACATGTTTTGAAGCAGCGCGATCGAATTTTTTGAGCATTTCTTGCGACCAATTGACAAAGAGCTTGTTTTTGAGCGATTGTCAAATTATGTGGGATCCAACGCGGTCAAATCTTTTTTACAGCTAAATGGTCATGCAATATGTATGGATGTATTGGATGTATGCTGGTCCCACTAATGTCCAAGGATACCCCAATTCACGATAAGTCGCATGACGATCAGTATCAGTTCACGCACCGCATCAATGTTTTTCGGAACAACCGATTTTGGACGACCTTCACGAAATTCGTCGTTGAGCGAACTACGGCCACGATTGAATTCGGTAAACTGTCGATAAACGCTGGCCCGTGATGGTGCTTCATCGCCAAAAATCGAATTAAGTTCATCGATGCACTGTTGTTGAGTTAAGTTTTTTGTTTCCGTAACATTTATTTGAAATTGTTTGCAGCTGATATTTTGGTACAGTTGTAAAAGTATTTGTAAAAATGGAACGGCAGTACGTTTAATTTGCCTTTGGAAATTACATCTTCGAATAGTTCAACACGATTCAACATAGCCTACAGTGTCTTCACATACCGAAAATTCATCTAACTAGGGGTCATTTAGACACCTTATTACTATGAGAATTTTGAGTGGGGTACATCACGCAAATCTAATTGAGTGTCCTGTCATCTGCCGAACAAAATGTTAAATGAGTAACTACAATATTTATGTACAGGGTGAGCGAAACTCGATGTCTCAGCTCTATCATAAGAAAAGGAAAAACGATAGAAACAATCTGAAAAGAGGTTCTTAAATGGGATTGAGTAAGGTCCATTTTAAGCCAAATTTGCATATTTTTTCATATTTGGAAACGGAAGTAATGACGTCATCGAATTTTTTTTCCAGAAACATTCCTATATTTTGGCATATTTAAAAAGAGCTAATTTTTCTAAACAAATTTTGTAAAGAAAAAAATTTGCTATCTTTTTCCGTTAAAAAAATTATAAGCAAATTTGTAAAAAAAAGTATTATCAAAAATTCGCAATCGTCACGATTTAAACAAGTAGCCTTTGGAAAGAAATAGCAAAGTCGGGCCTGTCAATAATTTAACATTATCAATTAGTATTAATTTTTAATTTAATAATTTAAATAAAATAATTTAATAAAAACACATAACATGTTACTACTATTACCACAGAAAGACACAAAGTACGTAGGCAATCACTACAAGAAATTTTCAATGTAACCACCTGCTACTTCTATACACTTATCCAATCTCCGCCTTACTTCTCTCACTGAAGTCTTACGTAACATTTCTCTATATAGTTCATCGCAAGCATTTCTGATTTTTTCTTTTAAATGTTCTAAGTTAATAGATGGTGTTCTGTAAACTTTGTTTTTCGAAGTTCCCCACAAGAAGAAGTCTAGTGGGGTCAAGTCCGGTGGTTTAGGCCCCCACTGTATCGGTCCATTTATACCTATCCAATTTTTTCCGTAAGTTTCATTTAAATATTGTCGGACAATTCTTGCTTTATGCGGTGGAGCTCCGTCATGCTGGAAACACATGTTTGCTCACAGCTGTAATGGCACATTTTCGAGAAGCACAGGAAGCTGTTCTTGAAGAAATTGCAAATATCGCTCACTATGTAAAACTCCTTCATAAAAATATGGACCAATCAAATGCCCATTAATAATACCATACCAAACGTTAATTCCGAAGTGCCCTTGGTTTTCAATCGGATTAACAAAATGTGGATTCTCAGCAGCCCAAAAATGTTCATTTTATATTTAGTGGCCAGAAATTCTTGGTATAAGGCAACAACTGTAACAGTAACTGCTCTATCCCTCGCTGGAACGAATGTGCGTTCTATTTCTAAAGTTACCTATCGTCTAGCAGACTAATCTTTATTGCGCAAATAAAAATATAATTTCGATACTTGGAACTGCTTTTAATGTAATTATAATAACCAATATGAGAACAAATCGGAGTTGTCAACGTGACAGTGGCAACGTGGCCGCCAATATACAATAACGGTTGTTGATTTGAAAGAGCGAGATCTAGGACACGGTCTTCCAAGCATCTCTGTGCTGTAGTAGTAAACTAAAGTAGTCGTAGTAGGTACAACCATCTGATAGGATATTTTAACGTGTATCCTAAACACGGGTAGCGGGACAGTTTTAAAGTAAAACACTGAGAACGATTTTAAAAAAAGAGAGTTTATTGTAAGTAACTGAGTTTATTCTTTAAAGGAGCGGAACCGACTGATGCTGCAATTACCTTTTGCTTACCACGTAAACTTTGTAAAAATATGATACTTATTCAAACCTTACATTATACATAGTAACGCAGCTTCGCAGTCCAACCTTACTTTTTAATAATTTTCGAAAGTCAGCATTTAGCCAGCCAAGCAAAGCAACATGAAACCACCTACTTTATCAAGAAAAATTCAGAGAAGCACCGGATGCTGCTCTCATCTCAATGCTGTTTTTTTAAGAAAAACTAAATGATAAGAACAATTCTCACGAGAAAATAATGGTAATGTGGGTATATTACAGTGCACTTAGACCACATTTGGCCCATTGTACACCCTAACTAAGAATTTTCCCTATCTGGGGTAATTTCAACTCCAGCAGTGATTTTTAACGTGTCACACATCGTAGTGGCACGGGACCTACTAGCTTTACGTCTTATCCGGCAGAAGGCGCATTTTCAGATTTTTCCCAGCTAGGAAAATCTCTCCGACCTCGGCCATGTTCGATCCCGCGTCCCTCGGATCTAAAGGCAAATGCGCTAACCACTAGACCACCGAGGTCGGCACAATAACGGTTACTGTTAGGTTATACCGTATCATGTTAGCCTATCAAAATATGATGTAATTTACAAAAGCAAATCAGACGTTTTGTTGTTGCGCTTCTACAAATGCGTCAAAATTAATAAAATGCCTTCGGCGTCGTGTCCCATCCCTTCGAACAAAATAAAATCACTTTTAGCACGTATATCATACACTTTTTTTCTACAAACACCATTAAAAGTACAAATCAATGCATTTCTTACGTTATTAAATATTTAAATTATCTTTTGAAATCCAATTATTCATGAAGTTTATTGTTGCTAAGGTAATGAAAATTCGATCGTTTGTTGAGAAGTAACTTCAAATCTCGTGACAGCGATGAAGAAAATTTTTTGTTTGCAAGTAAAACACTATCCACTTCAGATTACTTATTCTAACTGTAGTTTCTCTAACTGTCCATTTAATTAAGTAAATCCTGTTTTAAAATTTCTTAATTTTTTTTGTAATATCGCACCAGTGTTAATAGTAAATCACGTCATTTACTTTTAGCACTAGTGCTAAACGTAAATTACTTTTAGCACTGGTGCCACAAAATCAAATTTTAGACACTGACAGCATGCGTTAAAAATTAAACTTTTACTGACGTTTGTAGAAAAAAACATTTACCTCACTATAAAAAATGACAATCATCATCATCTTTATCATAGTGTTACATAAGACAACATAACCTAACTGTTACTCTCATGATGATAGCTTCTGCTTGCTCTCGTATTGGTTTGCTTTTGTGTGGCTAATCTGTAAATCCAGCCCTAAATGCACATGTTATCATAAAATATAAAAAACGTTAGGTTATACTACACGCTCATACTCAGAGCGTTCATTAAACAATGCCGCAGGAAGCTACTTTTATTTGAGGAAACTCGTACGAGATTCCTCGTTATAATTGTATTAAAATTGAATTAAACTACTAATGCTGGGTTATGCTAATATATAAAAGTGCTTCAAAATACCGGGAAATATCTTCATTTAAATTAACTTGTGCATGGCGTTTACATTACCCGTGCTGGTAATTGCTATAGTAAAATTATTTATATTGTTTTGCTTTATTAGTTAATATGAATTTCAATGAAGTAAGGCACGAAACATTTAATAAAAGTTAAAGTAAATTACAGTTGCAAACATGAGGACGCAAATGCCGAAATTTTTAGGTTATGTCCATTACTTCGTGTACAATTAAAATGAATAAATAAAATGTGTACTTGTAGCGTTTCCTTGCATAAAATTCAAGAACATCTAGCCCTGCTGGAAACGTAAAAAAGCTTTGCTTGTAGTACAAAAAATAATTTTATAGAAAAGCTGTTTTTATTACTTTCTTAATGCAATTCATAGGTATTGCTGTACTCACCTTTATTAATCGGGAAAATTGCCACAAACTCGTTATAAATGACACACGTCAATGTAAACCACCACTTGAAAACTTTTGAATTGCCTAATACGCTGCTGCTTCTTTTAAAATTGTTTATGCTGCTTTATGCAAGCTGCAACATGTTTACAACACAACCATGGACGTCGTTAAAAGATTTTTCAGGGGGACTAAGCGTTTAAAAATTCTGAAAATGTTTTAATAAGTTCAATAAAAGCAAATAATAATAATAGCACGGAACAAGGCGCCTTGTTCCGTGATAATGGCATACAAACTCAACCCAAAATCAAACAATAATAAAATTATAAATATAAATTGTATTTCCGTTTCTTAAACCACGGTGGTGGTGTGTTGTAAGCGGCCCGCGCTAACCTTTAATATAGGAGCCCTTTGTTAAGATACTAATCATTCTTTAAACAAAAGAACCATAAACTGTCAAATGAGGCCGGGCCCCAATAAAAAATAAAAATCAGCTCCGAGTGATTCACGAGAGAGTACAAGCCTTTCATTCGAAAAATGGGCAACCCAAAATACTTGTCATAAAATATTACATCTAAGTTTTTATTGGCGGTGTTATAAATCAGAGGGGCCTGTTTTGTACTTTTGATATACTAACCTATTCAATTTTTAAATAAAGTGAGTGGGAACGAAAACAACAAGACACTTACCTACTTCTTTGGCGCTCTTCTATCCTTCTATCAAAACTGATCTCACACGATCTAGCTCTGTTAGCGTCTTTGATTCTGTTTTTTAATCTTCCACGACATTAACTTCTGTATAAAGAATTTGTTTGCTAACGTTACCATTGTTACTAAAACGTGCTTAGCCGATGAAGAGAACGTCTTTCACGAAGTTATCGTTATTGACATTTTGACTGCAATAATAGAAATGTTGTAATAACTTTAGTCAGGTTTACTTGTACTTAGTAGGAAAGTGAAACTGTAGTTCCTTGTTGTTCCTAATTTACTTAATTTCAAGGAGGGCAGTTGACCCCTTTGTCCCATTCAAACGACGCGACGCTCATGTCCACAACCCAGCTGATTTGTGCTACACCAGCGCCATCATCCGCCTTCATCCAAGTTACGAAAAGTAATCACTCAATGCAAAATGTCATATCTCAGTGTACTACTTTCTAAAATTAATTTTAATGCACATCTAATTACTAATTAACAAGTATAATAAGTCAAAAATGTATGGAGAAAGTTTATGGAATAGCAAGCAGCAAGACGTTGCAAAATAACGTATCCCAACGGCAAATTCTTGATTTGCATTGATGGTTTGGTGCCCCAAAAACACAAACCATGTCTGGAGTGTATGGATTCAGCCGGGAGGCTGTTAGAGTAAAAGTTAAGGTAGTATAACCTAATTGAACTTTTAATTATTGGCCCATAAATGTGACTGGTTTGTTCAGAAGTGTGAAGGTGCTCTTCAGCCAGAGTTTCGAAAGTTCAGTGTTGATCCTCAAATTACATCGTTTGAAGTACTACAGAGCATTTTAGCCAAAGCTTTTGATATCAAAAGTGACTTTGCAATAAGTTATCGATTGTATGATGTCCACGGTAACGAAACGTACATGCCTTTATTGTCGGACTGGGAATTGGATGCTGCATTTTTGAAGTAAGCCTATTGTGTGTTTATAGGAAAGAATATAAACCTGTAGCCAATTTTAGAGCATACAATCTATCGTTAGCTAGTAGTTCAGAGCCATGTTTATGCCTAAGAGTAGACTTAAAACCCTTCGAGGAGTGTGGAGATGACTGGGAAGTTAGAAACAATGTGCCTGTTATAACACAAATACGTACGGGTAGTGCACAAGAAGCTAAACCTGCACCTCGCTTGCATGGAATAATTAATCAGGTTTGCCCCTTGTAACAGCTGGTTGAAGTATATCTACTTAATTTCATTGATTTTAGATGGGAAAGACTTTTAATTTGATGCAAAGGGCTTTTAATTTTGGAGATGATGGAAGTACATCGTTACAGCCCCCAAGACCACCTCTTTCTGATTCTGAATTTAGAAAATTTTTAGATCCAGTTGGACAAATCATGCATGCTAAGGAATTACGATCTGCTATTTATTTTGGTGGAATTGATCCGAGTTTAAGGTAACTATAGTTTGCTATTGCTGTCCTAATATCTTGGACTATTCATTTTACATGTCATTTGTGCACCCATAAAAACGGCGGATTTTGCATTTGATGGCCAACCAAAATTAATTGTAAAGCTTACTCAACTAAAATGAATTGCAGTGCTTATTCCACTAAGGAACTACTAATGAAAATCTTTTATTATAAACATTTACATACAACCACAAATTACATTGTAAGATATGAATAGTACAATTTCAAAATCAACTTTTAGAAGAATATTTGTCTGTATGTGAAGTGTTTCCATCCAATTGGGTGCTTTTGAGAAAGCTAAAAATTTGTTGTCAAACTGATTTTCAACATTTTCGGGCATGTTACTTCAATATTGGTGTTGATTTCCCCACACATTTATATCTGAATCTTTTTTCTTTTATACATTTATATGGATGAAATGAGATAAAAAAATGCGAAAGTGCACCACAAAGTAAAGTTAGTAGGTCGTGCAGTGAGAAATTATGTTGAATTTTACAAACTGATGTTTTATTAACATAATTAATGAAACTAATTTTCGCTTCTTCCTAGAAATTTAACGTAATTACTACATGTAGTGGAAAATGTGTACTTCAATATTTGTTAATTTTTACCAAAAGTCAGGTTCTGATTTGAATCAAAAATATTTAACAAGGGGAAGTGTTTTTCCTGCTTGTACTGCTATGTAAAGGTTCTCTACCTACAATATGGTGATAACAATGCCACAACTAACATTTTTTGATAAATATCAGCATAAATTTGTGTAGGTATTTTTGCATATTAAAAAAATATGATAGTAGTAAGACACTAGCATAAGCATTTATTATGGTTCGTTCTACATTACAACTTTTTTGAAGTGCTAAATACAATCCATAAAAGTAAATTATTCCTATTTTCGGTTTATGGCTGTTCTTACATATTTCTAATGCTAATATAGTGTATACAGGGTGTCAATTTAATGTGAAATTTTATTATATCTTATTTATAATCTAAAATATCTAAAAAAATCTTCTAAAGAAGTCATAGAGATTCCTGTTATACATACTTTAGAACTATTTTCAGATATACAGCATGTTTGATCTAACCCAGGCGTAGTAATTTTTTTAAATGACCCCACATATAGTATTGCTTTTATATATTGCTCATTGACAAATGATTAAAATGACAAGATTGTAGGGATGAAAACCTTAAGCTTTTAGCTCATTCAATGTTTATATAAAATTGTGACCATTTTGTTTCTATGCCCTTACGTTAAGTAACGAACTTAGTTCCAGGTTGGAAAAAAGTTTACTGATATTTATTTCTCAAATTGGTATGGTCAATTCAAACACAATTTGACACATCAGGTATGCAAGGAGACCACTAAATTTTGTAACATTTGTGAGTTTAACATCTTGTATATTACTTTTCATGTTTAAAATTTAGAGTTAATATAGAATTATAGATTTTATTTGTGACCTAAAAAATTTCCAACTTTTATTTTAATATTCATTGCTGTTTAAGTTACAAATAGATGTCACATGAGAAAGTAATTTGATTGGTATCTCTAAAAAGGCATTGAAGGGTGTTTAAGTAAAAATGGTAAGCTGAAGTCGCTTGAAAGAATGATTGGAATGTATTTCACCACATTACAAAATTAAGATAAAGCCTTGTTGAAAATAATATACAACCCATAAGTACTAGTATTTAAAAAATGTTTTAAATAGTGCTAGGTCCTGTAGTACGTCTGAATTTAAATGTACTGTGTTGTCCTTAAACTAGATTAAAAATTAAGCACCTTACCATTTTTTTCGTATTTTTATCTTAACATCTGTTTGTTCTAAAGCTTCATTGAGATAGACTAGGTTATTTAATACTTCCAGTTTGAATGACTTCCTGAAGCTACCTCATTTTGCCATTTATTCTTGAACACCTTGAATGTCTTTTTAGATAAGCAAATACAATTTCTGTGCCAAGTGAAAGATATTTTTAAGAGAATAAGCAGTATGTATTGCTATCAATTTTTTTTAAATAGTGCCAATTAAAAAAAAATTTAAGAAATACAAAAGCAAATACTTATTTATTCAGTATTCTGTAAAATTTGGCGTTGTTTAGATTTGGCAATGTTTTCAAAATTTGGTGTGTATGGAAATACAAACAACCATAAACAGTGATCCGAATGTCGATTAGTTATATTTCGCAGTTTTGGATAATAATGTTCATGCAGATTCTGATAACGATAAAGAACTTCAGCCAAAGCAAGATCAAATTTTTAAGCAACTTTTGTTAAAAAATTTGGTAAATCACATTTGCATTCTTTCCAACATTTTCGTTTATGAATTTCAAACATAAATCATTTTGCATTTTGATTATCTAATTATTTCTATTTTAAAGTCAGTTTAATGCACATCAAACGTAAGTTAACTTGAAACATTTGTGACATTTACTACAATATTTTGAATAAATTGTTGATGAAAGAAACGCCAAATACACCTTCATTAAAGTTAATGAAATCTTGAATTAATTTCATATGTAACTTTTTCAGTTTCACCAAGAAATTTTACACTACAAATTTTTTTATTTTGCTACACCTAAGATTTATAATCTGCTTTACAAAGCAATAGGTAAACTAGTACAATGAATTTACAATGAAGTGCAAGTAGTCCAGTGATTACACGCCGAATTTAATTACTATTAATGTAATTAGCTTGAGAGGTAGTTTAAAAGAGTGCTATGGGTCCACATCTGTAGGCCATTTTCTGCTCGGTCTTCTTTGTACTACTGGGGGATCCTTTAAAGTACCAGCTTCATCGCTTGGGTGTCCATGAAGGTTGTTTAAGTACCTCCTGGTTAGATTGCAGATTACGGCTTCAATGAGGGTCATGCCTGAGTCCTCATGTAGGGTTTTGTTACTGAGGTAGTGTTTTAGATTGCAGTCTTTGGATGGTTTTGGTATTTGAAGGTTTAGCACAACCACAAAACTGAACTTCATATGTCCAAATAGGTCTAATAATAAATTTGTACAGGAGAATTTTGTTGTCAGTTGTTAGTTTGGACTTCCAAACTATTAATCAACTCATTCGATGTACTTTTAGGTTGATTTGTATTTTCTTGTTCATTATATGACCTCTTCATGTTAGTTTGCGATCCAATGTCAGTCCAAGATATTTTATCTGATACCGTTAATTGTTACTTCAGGGCATTCAACTTGTCGATTTGTAAATGTAACATGTGCTGATTTAAGTTGGTTCACTGTTACTCACCACCTGCCGAGCCAGTCTTTGAGGAGGTTGTGATGGGGCCTGGAGGTTCTCTGAGGCCACTTGTGGATTCTTCTTTATGGAACTTAGTGCGGTAAAAAGTAGGTAGAGGAAGAGTCCTAGCACACTACCTTCCGTTACTCCTGACTGGATGAGATAATACGTGGATATTTCCTGATGGGTATATTTTAAATGAGCACCAAAATAATTATTGAGCCACAACATTACTTGCCAAGTTTTATACTTTGCCTCCAAAATAATATTTGGCCACCAAAAGTTATAAACGAGCACCAAAAAACCTCAACCAGAAATAGAATTTATGAGCACCTGGAATGTTAACAAAGTTGGCATAAATATTAAAGCCGTACCTAAAGTAATACATGAACACCGAAAACATTAAATAATCTCAAAAATTAATGTATGATACCCAATAAAAGTCTATGAGCTGAAAGTTAAATTAAACGAAAACCCAAACTAAATAATGTTTCCTAAAAATTATCAGTGCACACCAAATATGCTATACAAACCCCAAAATAATGGTTGGGAATAATACTGTGAGCACCAAAAAATAAGAACGGGTTGTCAACCTGAGCACGACATGACGCCAGCTCCCAGAATGCAACTGCAACAGAAGAGCAGTTAGTTGCCTTCTTGTAATCACCGAGAACGCAGGTAGCGTTGTTCATTGTGAAAACTATGTAAGTATTACAGTATACAGGGTCAAAAATACATTATTTTGGGAAAATATAGGTAATATTAGTAGGTACATATAATACTATTAACTGACTTACGAGATAGAAATTCTTTAAGTATCATTTTAGTAGTATCATATTATTTTTATTGCTGTGTTCTTGGGGCTTAAATATATTATTATGACGCCCATTCTCGTTTATTTTGGTGTTCAAATATTTAGTGATAAAGTAAGATTTGTGGTGTCAACAATAATAAGTTGCTGCTGAAATAGATAAATAAACTTCAAAACTCAATACTTTGGGGCTCAAAAATAAATAATTTGGTAATTAAATTTTGGTGCTCAACTATGATTTTTGGTGCCACAAGACAAATATTTAGAGGTCATATCAATATTACTTTGGTGCTCGGTTAAATACAACCCGTTTTTTAATTGTTCACGGATGACCACTTTGCCTAAAACACTAAAATATATGCACGCATTCATGTGAGAAACGGAAGATTTGTGTTTTTTTGCCCTCTCTGCAATATGTTTTAAATCATTCACCCCTTGTTTATTCCACGCACTAACCTCTTTCTTAAAAATTAAGCACATAAAACAGAACAGTTTATTTGTTATCGAACATCCGCACATCCAATCGTATTTTTCATAGATATTCTTGTTGAATTTTCTATTGTACGTTCGGGTTTTACTTGTCGAACTGTAGTTTATCTGAATATCAGCAATAGGCCTTCCTTTCTTCTTAATTAAAAGTTTTTCCTCAAATGATAGCGGGTTTTTTAAAAGATTTTGCATGCAATTAACTTCCATCATTGAAAAGCGTCACGTTCGTCTTTGAATTCACACGCGCCACTGCGCGAAAACAAAATACTACGGTCGAAAGTCAAACGACATTAAATGGGGAACGCTTCGCTCGGTGCCCCATTGGGCTGGTATATCGCGTATAGCGAAGATAACCGATAGCCAACCAAATCACCTGTGCATGAGGAACAAATCAGAGCGTGCCCCGGAAAATAGTTTTGAGGCTGTTAGCCGCGCTTGTGGTGCGGAAGGAAAATTTGATACCATCGTTAAAATATGAAATTAAAATAATGCACTGAATTACATGCGGATTTCTTTCTGTGTTTATCTTGGTGGTTGGGTGGGCACGTGCCCTTGTGCCCTTTAGTACAAGCCGCCACTGTAGTAAAGTATATCTTACGAACATAAGCGTTTGCTCGCTGGTTTAGAAGTTATAGAACTAGACAATATTATTTATTTTGTCAAAAGTGTTGGCTTTCAGGAAGATCTTATAATTATGACGTGTTTTATATACAACAACTTTCTTTTTCAGGAGAAAACCCAGCAGCAATGCAGCATGGTGGCCGCGGATTATCATGGCTTCAGTGCAGCCCCTCGTCCTGGTTGCTTATTATATCCATGGCAGTGGTGCTTTCCTAGTTATCGCTGCAAATTCTAGACAGTTAAGTAATGCATTGATAGTTTAATACAAACGGCAAGTCTCAATTCAGCTAAACCACAGTGATTATAAACTGAAGTGTTGCGGTTAGTTGGATATAAGTTTAAAGTCAAGAAGGAACTCTCGAAGCTTCTACGAGAGTGGTTTCAGCTTCAACGAATAGAGAAATATAAGGTATACCATTAACAACTACGACCACTCTCCTGTCATTGCTAAAGGGATTGCGTAAATTTCAAAACTGAACTAAACATGTATGTTTTGAGTGAAAGAAGACGAGTCAGTGATTTTCAAGTGTATATGCGTCCAAATGGCTGTACAGACTTCCTGAGATTTAATCTAACACGCGTATAAATATATTTATAAAAAGTAACTATAAATCCACTGTGTTAATCGTATATACCGGAGTCATAAATAAAATATTGATGATTACATTTCAAAACAATCTAATGCCAGTCGGTTTTGTACGTTGTTAAGCCAAAAATTATCTTTTCGTTTTAGCCTAACAAAGTAGTGTTAATATATATTTTTGAAGTACAATACCCACTTGTTTGAAATTTATAAATGTAAACTGGTAATTTGCATGTAAAATTCATCAATCATACGCACATACTAAAATACAGTGTATACATATATAAAATATCCCATTTGAAATTGATATCACGTAAAATGAGAGTGTTACACAGGAAATAACATTTATCAAGAGCGCAAACTTTTATATAAATTGTAAAATATGTCATGCTAGTGACATATGTAATAATACCTAATACAACCCCCATTTTTCAACCGTTTTGTCCTTTATACAATTTGTTTTGTTTTGTACTACATAGCTAGACAATGACGGTTGTTTTTCAGTGTGCTGAATAGCTACAAAAATGTTTAATGTTAAAAGTACGTACCACAGCAACGTTAGTATAGCAGAATTGTTTGTGTACACGATATTACCTCTTTTAAGTATAAAGGACAAAGCTGAGGAATCCTAAATAGATCATTTTTAGAATAAGATATACATGTATACATGTCATTTATAAATTGATCTAAAATGTTGTTTGATAGCATTACATAGATACTAATTAAATCATTGATCATTGTTTTCGTTCTGATTTCTGAAAATTTCTATCATGCAAGATGTGTTTTCAATTGTTGAATATTACTATGTTATCGTGTAATTATCATATACATGTATAAAGGTATTATTTTAATAAAAGATTAAATATTTGCCATTTTGAATTTCAAATTAGCTACGCTAACAGGAGCTGCCATCGCTAACTCGACTTTTACGCAGCCTTAAAGGTTCGTAATTGCGAATGTAACTTTAAAATGGTCCTCCAGCTGTAAAACCTCTATAAAGCAATTACGATGGCTTTAAAATACGATCCTGTTTTATGACTCGCAGATAATCCAGACAATGTGAGCTTCCTTGAAGAACTAATGCTTAATAGGATTCCTCAAGTGGAGCAATTTCACGACAATCTGATCATGGACAATTTTTAGAAGCAGGGTAAAAGACAACGTTTTGTTCGTACTTCTGTAATTTCTAACAATACTAAAAAAGCTAATTAGAGACGACTGCTATGTCGGGAAATATATCTTAGTTGTGTCCACACATCGGCTAGTTGTCATTTTTTGTAACAATGACGCAATCTTAAAATTGTTTCGATTTTATCAAATCCATTTGTTGCAAAATGGCAACCACAATTTTGGAAAAAATTCTGTTGTGGAACTTTGTTATTAAAATAGGGTTAAATTAATGATTTACGCACCTTCAATTTTTGGAACTAATGTTACAACGCGAGGACTCGTACTAGGAACACTAAGACATATGTTTCGCATAACTTTCAACCCATTGTTTGCATTGGAAAAAAAAAGATGGTAGCAGTATTTCACAACTACACTCGCTGGAAGTGTTCAAAATAATGCACTTTTATTTTCTTAGCTTAACTATAAGTAGTTCAGTATATACATATGTACCCTGTACATTACCAAAGAAGAACAGATATGTAAAAATTATTTGGCACAAATAAGTACGGTATTTTATGCTGTATGAATAATATTCTCATTAGACTATTTATACTATCCAATAAAATAAAACATGTGTAGCCTCTTTAAAGAATTAAATTAATTATTATAATACACAATTTATATAGTTCATTACCATAAATTGTGTTCACATAATATATAAGTAGCGAGGAAAATAAATATCAATCAGACCTAATTAATAAATTTCTGATAGATTTCGACATACCGACTGCGCCAAATTACATTTTTTTTTATAACATCAATAAAAATTTCACTTATTCTCAGTCACAATTAATCAGCATAAACAATTTTTCATAACCCACTTTCGCTTATCATAGATGCTACACATGTTTGAGTCACATAATTGAAATACTGTGTACATTCATTATCATTATTACAACAAGGCCGTACCAAAATACACTTAATACATGTTACTTTATATAATAACCTGAAGGATGAGTAAGTATAGAGATCGATATGAACATTAAACACGGAATGTTGACTAATTAAATAATACTTATTTAATATGGACATTGCCTATGAAAAATGTATAGACTGGGCTCATAATTTCTGAGCTAAAGTTTTTCCTTTAATTATTATTGTCCCCAAACTTTCAAATAATAAATTAGCGGCTGCAACATGCAACAGGGATAAAAATTAAAACACAAGCTTGCAACAGTTTTGCGTTATTTACAAACAAGATGATGTACTTGGTTAGTTTAATTCCACAGATATCCTTTGCAAGAAGCAAACTAACCGCAATGTTTTATTCAAAATACGTTTTAACTGTATAATTTGTTGCATTCGTATCGCAGAATATTGGAATGAAGACCGCGGAGGAGCCAACGTGAATTGCATTGTAAATAAGGGAGAAATAAATAGGACACAAGCTGCTTAAATAATGCCTAGCATACTTTGGTTATAGTTAACAATTCAAATAATCCATTATAGCTAGAAATACAAAATATACATAACAATAAGCGACGTGCGGCATTTAAGAAATGAACAACTTCGGTTATCTTAATGTTAACCTGTTCTTAAACACCTATTCTGTATGAATATATTTACAGTGCTATGTTATTTATATTCTGAATTGTCATCTGCGTAGAATAAAGGTCAGGAAGCCCAGCAGTAGCATATTGAAGACGTGTCTTGCAACATACGGCACCGCAGACCCGCCCTTGCTGTCGTGTTGCATTGCCGCAGGTTTTTCACCTAAAGATATGGAATAAGTTAGTATGCAAATGTGCTGCTGGCCTAGAATATAAATTTTCACGTCCTAACTCGCGATGCAGTCCTAACAGGTTTAATGCAGGGCTGCTGAGCGCCTCAAATAATGTTCCTGAACGAGGCAGTTGCTGTGGTTCAAGTAGACGACTCCCCAATTTGAAATTAAGCTTTATATAAAATCGAACGGGCAATCGGGATTTAATGGCATTTTAAATTTCTTTCCTGCTGGTGCACTTAAGGGATATGGAATTGTTTATTGAGACAGACTAGAAATTATTACGAAAGGAGTTATTCATCCATTAGTTTGTACTCGTGTTATTATTATTGCTAATAAATGCGGTATCTGTAATAACATTTTGAGGTCCTTGATGAGTTAGATCTAACTACTGTTACCAATGGGATGAAGTCGAATTAACTCTTTTGAGTACTTTGCTTATATAATAAAGTAGAAAAAACTGAATAATTTTGCTTTTCATGCTATTAGAAACCGATTGAAAATTATGCTGAATTTAGATCTGGCTACACTAAATATTTCCATGAAGAAAAATGAAAGTCCATTGAGTGTGAAGTACATGGAAACAATGAAAATATAAATTATAGCCCTACTGCTAGGGATTAACTAAATCGAAAATGGATGTTGTACTGGGGTATAAACCAGAATTGGGTTATTATTCTCATGACAGAAAAAGGTGCTACTTGGTAAGCCATCGGGAAAACGGAAAGTCGGAAGACCCAAGTTACAATGTCTAGATTTAGTGGAAAGGGATCTTAAGAGTATCGGTGTCAGAATCTGGAGAGCTGAATCACAGGACGGAGACGTCTGGAAAACCATTCTTGAAAAGGCCGGGGCCCACCCAAGGCTGTAGCGCGAAGGATGATGGTGAAAAAATATCAAGCGGTTTAAGTGTTTTCCTTCAACCTTTCAGGAGCCGCCTATTGTTGTTAATTTGGTATAAATGTTAGCAAATCTGCTTGCAAGCTTTAACATCGAAGCAAATAAATGAAGCTTTTGGAAATTATGCTGGAATTTGAATGCGACCTAGTCGGGTCTAAAGTCGAAAGCTATTTCAGGGTATTTCTTAATTTTAAGGTGTTTTGGTATTACTACTAATTAAATTAATAATTTCGTATCTACATCAGATACTCGGCCCTTTAGTCTAATTTTTAATATTTTACGTTTTGCCTGCAGCTAATACTATGAAAACACTAACAACTCTGTCCAAAAAGTTTAACACCAATGCAAATTCAATGAACGATTTGAAAATTATCCTGAACCTCAGTTGTAGATCTCACGAAAGGGATTAATGTATTTGATTCTGTCTAACGTAATATTATCACAACGTCAATAACCCTGCTGAGGAATCTTAACTCCAATCCAAATAAACTTAAATCATTCTATCTTTCTTTGGGATTTGACCTCAACTAAGTATTACATCTGCCAAAACAAACCTTATGTTTAGTTGTTAGTTTTGATAACAGTACAAGAAATCGTCAATAGGAAGAATCTTAAATGATAAAATACATCATCATCATCTGACATGGAGCTGACTTGAGGGTCAATCCTGGATTACGCCATTCCCACCCCATGGCAGTAGGTGGGTAGGGATTTAATGGATGGGTGGGATTGGGTGGGTCAATAGGAAGAATCCAAAATGATAAAATACATTTAAAAATTATTCAGAATTATGTCTGAGAATATACTTACTAGTTCCATAAAAATAATAAATGTAAATGTATAGGTTTCTCACATTGTGTTAGTTGTTTGATATTAACACAATTAAACAACAAACATCTAAATAGTTCTACTGCTGCTGTTCAATACCCACCAGCTAAAGTATTAATTTGTACCAGTTCATAAACATAATTCAAGGGTTCAAAGTTTATTATTCGACTAACTTAGATGTCAATACATGTTGAATTGAAACTGCTTAAGAGTTACGTTTATAAACTAATAAACGGAGACATTTTACGCTTGTTTTTATGAGCAGGCGTATTTTACCATACGAGAAATCTGTGTCCAAAGCATGAAGATGATGATATACTGATATGGGTATTCATTATTATCATATTATCATTTAAATTAGCAGCATTTATATAGGGATATCATACATTTTGAAAGTGTTTTATTATAATTGCTTAAAATTGTATTATTTATTAACAAAAACAAATGGCTGTATATATTATATAAAACATTGCACGTGTTCATCAAATAATTGCATATAATTAATTTTATAATCTAATGGAAATGAAAAAATGCACAGTCATACACCCTACAGAGATGAAAATTACTTTTATACTAATTTTTAGTTTAATCATCGTGTACTGATTTCCCGAAATAAAATACATACTCGTAAGGGTTCTAGAAACGCCCGTAACTGTGACTCAGCCATTTTTCCAGAAGATTAGCTAAATAAGAGGGTAGCAGCCTGAATTTAATGAACCACTATTTACTTTCCATTTCAATTAACTAATGATTGATATATGAAACAAGCACCAATTTATTGCCTAAAATTATACAAATTCTCTCTTCTTCTAAGCTAACTTTGTTATTAATAACACAGTACGACTTCTACTATACAATTGCTGCGAATATAATATATAATACTAACTAAAGCTACATTTAACCAGAGTAATTCTAAAGCAAGTTTATGTTTAAATTTACAGTTATACTGTATCCTAAAAAATAGCAAAAACATAAACAACTAGTAGTATATTACACATTTTTTAACTTTAATAGCAGATCGGTATTTTAACTTTGATACCCAAGTAGATCCTGGAGTGACTGGAATCCAAATTTAATATGCTTTCAAATTTAATTTCGTTTTCAGTGATTTCAGAGCAAACAGCAGAAACTGCTGAGCTGATTTAAAGCAGTCGGTTTTCAACTCTCCGCAGACCGCTTTTTATAAACTGGAGGAATTTAGACCTAAATGTGATGCTGCTAAAGTTTCTTCCGTTCTCTGTCTTACTGAAATTGGAACTAATTAATTTGTTATCAAATAACTTACGAGGGTGCGCTTAATGAAAGTTATGAAGAGCTTTTGTTCCGTAATGGTAACAAAATAATGGAAGAAGTAGTATTTACTAAATTTTGTTCGAAATTTTACAAAATGGTTTTTAAAAAATACAGAAAATCTCCTACAAATTTTGGACTTACAATTTTAATATAAGTTATCCTCGAATTTCATATACATTGCGTATACTGATTGAAACTAAATACGGGCATACATACATTTTTATAATAGATAGAAGTGGCATTATGTGACGAGGCAGCCTGTGTATTAAACATATTGCCAATTTTCAGTTGCTATTCACCAATGGAAAAAATATTGCAATACTCAGAAATTACAAAATATTGATTAGTAAACCCGTTTCACATCTCAATGAAACTTGTTTTGCTTATTTTCATAATGAATATTATTGATGTACGGTAGATGCGTCTAATAACATCATCATAGTTATTCTACGTACCCTGAGCTACAAAAATGTTTATACATGATGTTGGGGCCATGCATGCAGAATCACCACGCTATGATTTTAAAGCGGTGGAACCACAGGAATGAGAAAGAGTGTCAATGAAATTAATGTTAAGCTTGTCTCAAATGTTTTAAAGGACATATTCTAGTTCTATATGACTAGTTAGGTTTTCTTATGATATTTCAGAGGATGTTTTCGACATATTCAAGTTGGCTGAAATATTCACCACTTTCAATTTTTCGTAATATTCTACAGGAACCATTGCCTGGAACTGCGAAATTTTTAAATGATGTGTTGAATATGTAACAAATTTATTTTGAGCAGTTGAAGGTGAAAATTGGTCATTTACTCGTCATTACTTGTTCCTCCTCGCCAAGACAGTTGCTCGCCATTCGGTTGCTCGACAGTCAACTTACTCGCAGTACTAAGCGTAAGCAATGCAGAAAATCTAGTCTATTTGGTAGACGCTGTTACAAAATAATTTAGCAGGTCTTTTGATTTATAATTAAAACCTTTACTATTATTTTCAGATACTATAGATTTAGGGAGAGTATTATTATATTTTTTAAAACAGATTTTAATATTTTAAGGAAATATTCGTTTATACATCAAAAATCCAAAACCATTTTTTTTACAAAATGTATAACGATGCGTGTGTGTGATCCTGGATATCTTGAAAATGCCTGATCGTATTTTATATTCTAGATGTATATTAAAAACGAGTTAAATTCAACAAGCTCTTGAATAAAAATTTTAAATTGGAAATGGAAGTTATATTATATTTTTTCTAGTAATTCGCAATTTTGATACAGAAGCTCTAAGACAAATTGAATGATTTTTTTTCTAATAATTTGCTTGTCAACTACCTGTCCGCCGAGCAGTCGTAGTGGCGAGCATGTATACTATTTTTCATGTAGCTTCCACAGCAAAGTTAGTGGCAGGACATGACAGCTGTATGAACTGGGAGTATAAAATAAGACAGCAGTCCCAAACAATTTTATTATTGTGCATTTATGCAGGCACAAATTTTATCAAAAATTGTGACATTTGTTTATACTAGGCTATAATATCAAGTACTGAACTAAAGGGCATCTAGTTCTAACACTAGATTATGAGCCAGATGTAAAAATGTGTTTCAGTATCCCTTTGTGACACATACGATCGTATATCTGCTTAAAACTTTTCACTCTCCTTAGAAAGAGATGTAGCTTAACGGTATGTATTTACTGCACTTCATACGGTAATCGTTTCCCGAGGAAACTACATGAAAAATAGTATAGTTGTCGAGCAAGGAGACACGCGATCAAACGACAGGCGAACAAAAGGTTGGCGAGAACACGATGGCGGGTAACGACGGTGGATAAACAGTGGCGAGCAAGAGGGCGGACACTCAATTGAGATATTAGACGATAGCAAGCATGACAAATGGCGAAATCGTTAAAAGTAGGCTTCAACGTATGGCTACATCAACATTGTTCGCCAGAGATGACATTCCAGGGTTCAATTCCTTGAGAAGTGGACACAACCTTGTACAATGATATTCCACTGGGAATTTGAGCACATTCTGCCTGTACACCAGTTTGCTAATACAAACAACTATACCACAACCATTGTTTATTTTGTTACGTTACCACAATAACATTAATAGAAAAACTTAATAGAATCGGTATTAAGCTTGTTTCGGATGTGTCGAAAATAGATTACCACTAAAATGTTTCACGTATTTCTTAGTTTGCTATAGACGATTAAACTATGATGTTTGTATATATTCAAAAATTTACCACATTGAAGATCTGAATGATAATAAATACAGAGAAGGATAACATTCTGAGGAACTGGGGCATTTTTACGACCGATTCAATATTAGCAAATTAGAATGAGAGCCAAATTCTACCAAAAACAACAAAGGGGTGACATTCTTTGCATGAGGAATAAGTGTCAAGCTTTTTGGGTATTTCATAGTTCTATACAGTTGCTGACGTGACAAGTAATATATATCCAAAATAATATAATTCCTTATCATGCCTTTACTTAGGATGTTAAACATAAATAAATGGGATACAATTTGGGAAACACATAATGCCTTGAACATACATTTGCGAATTATTTAGCAATGCCATTAGTAACATGAACCACATGTAAAAATATGTTACTATTAATGACAAGATTTTATAGAAATGAATTCATTTCAAACTATTATATTAAGCTTACTTTGTTTAGCTCTAATTTATGAAATGTTTTTTAGCCCTATTGTGGCAGACGTAGCTGAATTATATCAATAATGATAAGTATTTTATATTTACTGTAGAAGTTCAGATGGTTTAAAGTTAAAAAATAACTCATACATTGCTATGGAGGTTTTCAGGGAGATAATCTATAAAGAATAGAACATTAACACATCCTAACACCACTAACTATGGAAGCTCAATTGATACTTTATTAAAGTTTCTAGTACACCGAAACGGGCTTTCTAGAGAAGTCCATTCTTCCGCTACCACAAAGAATAAATTCGAAAATTACATCATTTAATTACATGTATAATCATTTAATAGAAATGACACCATCAACAGAATGTTCGATAAGGGTTAGCTAACAAACAAAAAGTGTGCCTTTACTTAGACCTTACGGTTTACTACAAGTATTTAACAGTAATAAATAGTTATAGTAACTAAACTACAGTTTAGTAGCAATTGAATAGTTATAGTGAATGCTGTAAACTTTATTATTCAAATAAATAAACACGTTTTGCTTCCCACAACTAATGCTTATTAAAAATTTTGTTAATAAGATTTAGGTATTTGATCTAAAACAAACACATATTTAATCACTGCAGGTTTTGACATTATCCGTCTTTAGCAAGAAAAAAGGTGAAATTTACTATGTGAATAATCTTATGTTGTTGATCTACTGATTCTAACCTAACATGAATAACCCGTTAATAATGACAAACAAAAATTTGTTTAAGTATAGGTCTGGAATGCATTAATGTAAAACTTATTATGTGTAGATTCGGCTTAGATATATTTTATAGGAGTATTATATAGAGAAAGTGTTAAACATATTTTCATGTTTTTGTATCTATGTATTTTGTGTGATCCACAAAATGGAATTTGATGAAACATATTTGCAGAACATATTTTAGAAAATATCATTCAGCAGATTCCGTAATGAAGATGGCACAACAGCTGGAGAAGACTATTTCCAAATGCCTTCGCTTTCATACCGCCATAAATTAAGGTAAACCTCATGTACGTGCACGTAAAAAAATAATTTAAGTCCGTCTCTGGGATAACAAAAGCAGAGGGGACAATAGAAACGCTCGTATTTTCGGCGAGTTTATTATTATAATTCGGTTTATCTCGAAGAAGGCTGCAAATATTTCGCTTTTAAAAAATCGCGTCATTAAGAGCGGAAGCTCTTCCTCTCGGCAGGATCGGGATATCGATCCAGCTACTCACTTTGCAGCACATGCACAGTGACGTTGGCCGGGCGTGCGTTGGAGGGCACGCAGGAGTAGTTGCCGGCATGCTTCATCTCTGCCCTGGGGATGAGCAGCTCGCTCCCCTGGCGGCCATGTCGCACTGCGGCGCCGCCCTTCAAGTCATAGTTGATCATGTGGTCCCCGTGATACCAGAATATGTATTCCGGAGGCTCCGTGGACCTCCGGAGCACGCAGCTCAACCGGAGAGGCGACCCCGATTTCACAATCTTCTCAGAACCACCGATGATGTCCGCATGTGCCTCTGAAAACAAAAAAGTAACATTTAGGTACACAAATTGTCACTAATCCAGGATGGAGATCCTATTTTTGGAACTCCAACACACTTTAGGATATTTTCAAGCCCTATCATCATTATAAGAGGCGAAAAAATAAGTTTACCCAAACGTTTACTAATGCAAGTGCTTCAATTATATTTTTAGGAATCATAGGTATATGAAAAATCCACAATTCAGGGTAGGAATTTGCATTGTCAGCAATGAAAATCGTTGGGGTAGTTTTTACTTTTTTATTCTTAATGGGGTGGAAAAATGAAGTTTATTAAATGAATTACCAATTCCAATAGGTTGAAAATGTATTTTCAGAGATGAGATACATACTGGATGGTATTTACCTTTTCTACCCGAAAAGGGCTAAAAACTGTAGTGTGTTCAAATTTTTAGAATATCAGAGATGTGCAGAGATGAGATACATTGTAGGGGGGCTTAAATTTTCTTAAAAATGTTTAGTAATTGAATTGTTTGGTATTTCAGCAGTTGGAGTTTGTATTATCAGAGATAAGATACATGCTGGGCTGGTTTTAATGTATTTTAGCTTAAAAGATGTAAAAATATTGTGTATTTAAATTTTTTTATTTTAGAGTGGGAATTCTGCCGCCAATATGATTGTGGGCCTTATTCCGCTTCTGTAAATTTTTTCCTTGGTCTCAATACTGAGGTAGCTGTTTTAGCAGACTAAGTAAGTAGGGCAGCTACGTATTCTATTGCTTTCTTTCAGCTGTTCTCTAACCTCCATCTTGAGCAGACCTTGGCATGTTATGTCCACCCCTCAAACCTTTTACAAACATTTCCGTTTTGTTGTAAATATGTTTTCCAAATAAACAAAAATTGCATGGCCGTCATTTCCCAACATGGTGACATCAATTGGGTTGATCGTGCGATCTGACGCCTCTAACATTTTCTTTTGAGGCTCAAAATACGTTCCTCAAGTTATAAATAAAACTGGGCTGCAATTGTGCGAATATTGTACTTACAAATTTAGCCGAAAGAGTGATCATTTGGAGGAACAACTGAGGGTTTATGTAGTAGACATTTTATTTCGACCATATTTCCCATATGGACTTTACGTTTTAATGAATATACTTTAAATTTTTAAAATTTTGAAATCGTGGTGGGGTGGTGGTAGCTCAGTTAGTAGAGCGTTCGCATTCTGAGTAAAACGTCGATTTTGGTTTGGCTTCGAAACCTAAGCACTACTATGCAGATTTATAAAAATCTTGTCTGCAACCCACCACACAAAATTTTCCAATCAGGCTTGCAACCGTGGGATCTTAATGTTAAAAACTTTTCTGGAATTTCTGTTGTTCGGATTCAACTTTAAAGTGTAGGTTCCCCGTGTTTCTACCTTAGCGCTTAGGAGAAACACGTGCCAGAGAACAGGTCGATGCCCAGCAGTGGGACGAAAATGCTGTCAAGGATGGTGAATAAAATTCAAAACCCAAAAGCCTAAATAAGAATTTCTATAAGGAAAATATTTTTAACGGAAGTACCTGTTTTAAACGTTTATGAACTCAAAACACTGATTGTTGCAAATCATATTTTCATAGGTATGTGAATATACGTTTGTGTTTATACAAATATACAAGTATACACCTACTATTACGATCGAACACATAAATAAAGATATGAGTGGAAGTTGTAAAATGTAAATATATTTCAAAGCAAAAATTGGGACACCAAGGTATCAAACGCAAACGTAATGTACCACACATCACTTATTTCGCACAAAGAAGAAAACATTGTAACAAGGACATCAATCGGGCATACTGCTGGAATAAAGCTATAGAGAAACGTACAGGAAAGCAGGGACTTACTTTACCAATGGAAAGATGGGCAGAAAAGTAGAAGTTGTTGTCCATAGACACTTTGTAGTATGGTCATTCTATATTAAGTCGACGAATGTTTGTACCTTCACATCGCTGATCTTAATCAAATACGCGCATATATTGCATGATATGCTATATCAGTATATATATATATATATATATATATAGATATGTTACCGCTAATTTGCAAAACCCGTTAATACTCAGAATAAGTAACTGAAGCGGAAATTATGAGAAATAACTAAAATGGTGAGTTATTATCTATTTGAACCAATAATGTTAGTTGCTACTTATATTAACTAAATGTGTTAAGTTATGATGCATATGCACTGATATCAGTGTAATAATCATGTATAAGAGCTACAAATAGTTCTAGGTTTATTCGCTGCGCTACTGACGAATTCGAGGTTATCCCGTAATTCACAATACAGAAGTGTTCTTCCAGTCGAAGAAATGTTTGATGTACTGGTTGCATGCCATAGCAGTACGGGTAACGGAGGAAGGGACAGATGAAAAATTAAATTACAAAACAATACGCAAATATTACCCAAGAAATAATATCTGTTTATTTGACGCTTTGTGAGGCATGTCATTTCAAACGATCTAAAAAACGAAAGGGAATTACCGTGAGACCTATACTTCAGAAATAATTTAGGAGCCGGGCTAAGCTGATCTAATTGACATGCAATCTGAAACAGATGGAGAGTTTATACTTGTTTATCAGGATCACCTAATTGAGTTTATCATTTTACGTGCCTTAAAATCAAAGACAGCCCTCGAAGTGGACAAATAGGTAACAGACATTGTTTTTATTTTGGGGACACAATGCATACTACATAGGTATGTAGATATTTGCGTCTAAGATTTTATATTTTACAATATTATTTAACAATTTTGTAATAATGGCCGACAGTTTGTAAATAAAGCAATTCGAGTTGTAGCTGCAAGGATTACAATTGGTAAACGGGAAACCTCAGCATAATTAAAGCCAGGGAAGTGTAAGAAGAGCAAAGGAAGATATTGAAGCTATGTTGGCAATCAGAATGTCTGATAATAATACTAAAGAATGGTCTTACGGGTTAAATACAATTCAGTCAGTTCAATGTCTCCGTATAAAGCATTGTTTGGGACAGAACCTAAAGTTGGAATAGCCACGAAAAATTTACCTCCTGAAACCATTAGGGAAATTACGAGTCAAGGAAATTTAGAACATTTATTAAAAGAAAATGAAGAAAGAAATCAAGAAAATGAATATTTGGATATCAGTAATACCAGAAATAAGGAAAATTCTAAAATTTTACACCAAAGAAACGTGCAAATATTAGAGGTAAGGGATTAAGCGATACAGCTGCAAAAAATTTCCAGGAAAAAGCACGTTAGTTGCTAAAGCATTCGAATGCAAAATATGCACTCTGTCCAATGGGGACTAACGTAACTGTACTATTCCGGATGTTGACCGTGCTCGTTGATTATTCCGAAATGTCATTGCTATTATAATGGAAGTGAATAAACTCGCTGAAATCCATAGACCTCATAATGGGATAAGGTAGATAAGTCGTTGAATAAAACCACAGTCAATCCCACAAAATAAATATAATGTTGTGAGGGTATAAAATGGTGTAAACGTTTTCGCACCCACTAGGGTTTATCTTCCAACTAAAATAACAACATAAAAATATTTCACATTTTCAGAAAAAGCAAAATAAACTTACCTAATAAGAAAATATCAAAATTAGAAAATATTGAAGTATTGCAGGAAAAATTACTTTAAATGAAAATAACCATGAATCTAAAAGTGACAGTTCATAATTAAATACTAACTAAACATATCACGGCAACACCGAAATTAAATATTATTGTGAGATAAATCACACCATGGTAATAAGTAATATTTTGATTTTAAATTTAAGAAACCCAAACATTCGGATCGAATTAAAATATAATTCAATGTCAGAAAACGAATGTGTTCGCCATGTTAGAAAATGACGCCGAGATGAAAAGCAAAGTGGTTGGAAACCTCATCTACCATGAAAATTACAGATTAACAAAAAGTAAACTGTACAGGTACAGAATTTGGATATAGCAATAAACATAGGCAACAATTATAAATTTAAAAAAAGAAAAATTTTTGAAGCAATTCCAAATTTTTTTTGTATGTGTTTATTGCCAGATTAACAAATAAAGGTTAAGGTTAGCACAGAAATAGTTGGCAAGATGTCATTGTGGCAACAGCATCCGCAAGAAGCTGTTGCAGGAACATAATTATTCATAGAGGTGTTAGCGCCTGCTTTGTAAAAAGACGATCCATTAATCTTCAAAAGACAAAAGTGGAACATATCATGTACAGTATTCGCACCCAGCATTAAGCCCTTTATAATTATATCTTCTTGATATTATGAAATCCTGTAATATTCAATTATAGCTTAAAGATTCTGCTAACAGAATAGTTTTCTACCGTTTTACATTTTAGGGATATGCGGCTACATACGTACACATAGATATACATCGCGAGACATTTCTCAATATCCACTTATTTTAGTTCGAAATACCCAAAAATAATGCTAATATCCAAAAACGTTTGGGGAAATAATTATTTTCCGTATGTTTGTAGCATAGGAAATTAACACACAGGATTTGGAAAACTGTCAGAAATTTAACAGGTCCAATATAATACTGTTGATGGTTTATAATTAAATCTAAACTACCTATAGTGCAAAATGCATTGAAACTTGCTTTCCATAACCTACAATGTTTGTCAAGTGTGTTCAAAACGTTCATTAATATTCGATACCGACAAAATACCTACTTTCACACGGGTAACAATAATTACCCAGAAAACGTTATATTATTTGTTTTTATTTTAATTTCAGAAACCTGTCAATACAGTTCAGACCTTTAACACTCACATATTATCCATTTTCCTTGATTACATACAAATAGAATACTATCAGGAACAATTATTGATAATTAACCTGGTTTTAATATTTTAGGTACTCCAAGCAAATTTGCGATATTTATACGTTTTACTATTACCACACCATTTACGTTTTAAATATTATATTATGGAATATCACTGTTAAAAGTCCGTTTCATCAGAATCATTAGTAACTTTCATAAACTTTGAAACGATTTAACAAATTATAGTAGCTTTCTTCGAAAACTTTACTGTATTTTTTAGTAGATCCTGTAATAATAAAATTTTATAAAATTAATATTTCTGTGCTTTTGTTTGAGCTATCTGTAACAAACGTCACATTGTCAAATCCGATTTCGTGAAGCCATTTGAATTTTATTGGAATGCAGGTATGCCAAGACGGCCACTTTTCGGTTTATAGTATTGATAGACCTTCAATTGTTATTCACCTTTAGTCACTGTTAAACATGCAAGCAGTGCCGAAACACATATTTTTTGTTTATCAGTAGTACATTTAAAATCTAAACTAAACTAAATGTGATACTGTAAATGGGATTTGTTAGGAGGAAACACACATAAGCGATAATCCTATAGCGGTCTTTCCACGCAAGGGTGTCCATAGGTCGTAAGACCAGAGTCTATTTAATCTACTTAAAGTTGGGTGAGCAGTGGACAGTTGGCGAAAGTCATAGGAACTATGGTCGCATCTGTGAAGTTCCTCAACGACGAATGAAATGCTGGGATCCTGATTTGTGACATATGCTGCATCTACCAGAACGCGGAGTCTTTCGCACTGGAACTGTTGTAGAGCTTTTATCCGAGTTGATTTAGGAAATCTCCAGAGTAGCACTCCGTACGTCCAGAGTTTTTTCCTAGAAGCCAATACATTTGGCGGAACTTCAGGTTCAGTTGCTGACGTTTAATTTGAATATATATTGTCCACGTGAGGCGTTTGTCCAAGGGTAAGCCAGATACTTGGTGTCTGTCTTAATAGGTATTGAAACATAGAGTAACTGTCGGACGCACGTTAATTCGCCTGGTGAACGTCACTTGTAGTATATATACAGGGTTATTCAAATTCGACCGGCACCATTGGGATCTCGCTTATTATAAGAGATAGAGATTCGTTTAAATTGCGGCAAAGTTGCGGAATTTTATGATTATTAATAATCTGGAATGAAAATTGAAGTAGCTGCTTTTGTTTCGTAAATATGGGCAAAAAACGAAAAAAATCGATTTTTGTTTTTCGACTCTTATTCCTTTATTTACAAAAATTTTAAAAATCTGAAAACACTTTTCCACAGCAACTTTTTCTTCTGGATATTGCTGTCTAATCATATTTGAAATAGCACGTTTCGTTTTTCTGGAACCGTCATCAACTTAATTTTTTTAAATAGCGGCGCTCTTTTGTTTTGGCGCTCTTTTGTTTTGGCGCTCTTTTGTTTTGGCGCTCTTTTGTTTTGGCGCCATTTTGTGGCATTCATTTTTCTGATTTCAAAAATGTATAACACTCTAGCATTCGCTCTTCATTATAATATAAAAATTTGCAAATTAGTAAATTATTATTATTACTAATAACTAATAAGGGTAACAGCTGTAAAACAAATGACTTTTTTTTTGTTATTTCAGATAAATGAACACGTTGCTTGCATTATTTTTGTTTGCAAACTTAAAAAGACACATTGTAATAATGCTGTCAACCATATTAAACAGTTTATAACATTTTAAAATTTTATTGATCAAAATAACAAGAAACTAACGAAAAAACAACTAAAAATCTTAAAGAAGATGCTCAAACTGCGACCCATTTTCACGTAAACATAAATTTATTCTTCTTCTTATGTTGTTTACTGCTCTATGAATATCTCTTCTTTGAAGCGAAGCAAAACCATTAATAATATTTGCTCGAAGATCTTCCACATTGTTTATATTTTCTTTATAGATTCTGTTTTTCAAAATTCCCCATAAAAAAAATTGAGAGGCGATAGGTCAGGAGACCTTGCTGGCCATTCTACGGCACCTGCATTACCTATCCATTTATTTGGAAATTCCTGGTGAAGGAACGCTCTAACTGCAACAGTGTTATGGGGAGGGGCGCCATCTTGCTGGAACCATACATGGGGTAATTGACGCAAAGGAATGTCCTCTAAATACTCCATCAACTGTGTTCTTAAAAAATTCAGGTACCGCTCTCCATTTAAATTTTCCTCATAAATGAATGGACCTATAATTCGATTTCCCAATATTCCTGCCCAAACGTTCAAACCAAAACGTACTTGGTTTCTTACTTCCCTATACTCTCTAGGATTTTCTACGGCCCAGTAGTGTTCATTGTTTCGGTTAAATAGCCCTTGATTTGTGAATTTGCTTTCATCTGACCATAAAATATTATTTAAAAAATTGTCATCATCGTTAATTTTTTGTAATAACCAGTTACAATACTCTAAACGTCTAAGATTATCCCCAGGTCTTAAAGATTGGCAAATATGAATTTTATATGGTTTGTAATGGTTGTTTTTTAACGCTCTCCACACTGTTGTTTATGGCAAATTTAAATTTAAAGCTATTTCATTTGTGGATGCGGTAGGATTATTGTTTATCTAAAATTATTATAGATTACAAAAATGTTATAATTAAAAATTGCAAATTAATCAAACCTCTTGTAGAATGTTTTCAGTGTTATCTTCTAAAACTCTATTTCCGTAATTTTCACGAGGTTTATTAAATGAGCCGTATTCATTTAAATTTGGATGCAGTTCTAAAAAAAATCATTTAAATTTGGATGCAGTTCTAAAAAAAATCTTCTATTTGGTTGTTCCCTTTCTGGACACATTTCTAAATAACGATTGCTGGCTAGTGAGGCATTTTTATGACAAGTATAAAACGCTTGTATCATATCACATTTCTCTTCATTTGAAAAAACCATTTTTTTAAATATCTCAAATGAAATTTTACAAATTACCAATAAGATGAATCACTTTTGAGCTTGTCAAACTACAACTGCTTGCGCTTTTGTTTCGACTAGAAGCCTCTATTTCTATTTTGTTTTAGAGTTACGCCGTCTTTTGTTTTACAGCTGTTACCCTTATTAGTAATAATAATTTACTAATTTGCAAATTTTTGTATTATAATGAAGAGCGAATGCTAGAGTGTTATACATTTTTGAAATCAGAAAAATGAATGCCACAAAATGGCGCCAAAACAAAAGAGCGCCGCTATTTAAAAAAATGAAGTTGATGATGGTTCCACAAAAACGAAACGTGCTATTTCAAATATTATTAGACAGCAATATCCAGAAGAAAAAGTTGCTGTGGAAAAGTGTTTTCAGATTTAAAAAATTTTTGTAAATAAAGGAATAAGAGTCGAACAACATAAATCGATTTTTTTTGTTTTTTGCCCATATTTACGAAACAAAAGCAGCTACTTCAATTTTCATTCCAGATTATTAATAATCATAAAATTCCGCAACTTTGCCGCAATTTAAACGAATCTCTATCTCTTATAATAAGCGAGATCCCAATGGTGCCGGTCGAATTT
>JABXWE010102098.1:0-64298 GCA_014611495.1 Limonius californicus
CCCTTATTAGTAATAATAATTTACTAATTTGCAAATTTTTGTATTATAATGAAGAGCGAATGCTAGAGTGTTATACATTTTTGAAATCAGAAAAATGAATGCCACAAAATGGCGCCAAAACAAAAGAGCGCCGCTATTTAAAAAAATGAAGTTGATGACGGTTCCAGAAAAACGAAACGTGCTATTTCAAATATGATTAGACAGCAATATCCAGAAGAAAAAGCTGCTGTGGAAAAGTGTTTTCAGATTTTAAAAATTTTTGTAAATAAAGGAATAAGAGTTGAAAAACAAAAATCGATTTTTTTCGTTTTTTGCCCATATTTACGAAACAAAAGCAGCTACTTCAATTTTCATTCCAGATTATTAATAATCATAAGATTCCGCCACTTTGCCGCAATTTAAACGAATCTCTATCTCTTATAATAAGCGAGATCCCAATGGTGCCGGTCGAATTTGAATAACCCTGTATAGTAATAACAAAATCATAAAAGATAAACACACCAAGTGAAACGTGCAAATCCATAATAAGACCTGCGGTAAACAAATGTCACTGATGTAATATGTCTTACAAAAACAGAACAAAATCAGCTTATAATGTTTGAAATAAAGAGGCATGGAGATGTGATTGCAAGGTTAATTAATAACCACAGGATCAGATGGTTTGGTCATGTAAAAGGCACAGAAAACTGAAGTCATAAAAATAATTGTAGCATGGAAACCTTCTGAAGAGAGAACCAGAAAATAATCTAAGGCAAGGACAGGTTCACTAAGATTTACATGGAACTACGCGACTGGAGAAAAGTCAAATCATAGACAGATAAGCATGGAAAGAGGTGACAACAGGAGCAAAAACACACAGTAAGCTATGAAAAACAGAAGCAAAAATGGAGAATATGGGGACTAGTTCACCTTGTGAAATGGATTTATAAAGGTTCAACAGGACATTCCATTCTGAATGTCAAGCCAAGAAGAAGAGCAAAAAGGATTAGTAGAAAAATGCTATCCGTAAGAACTGAAATGAGGAATAATAAAAAAATGTATAACGAACATCAACATTAAATATTTGTACATTAAATACGAGAACTCTTTTATCGGAAGACTGCATCATCGAATTGGAACCGGCACTTGAAAAAATAAACTAGGATGTAAAAGGCCTGGCAGAAATAAGAACAGGAGAAAATGTAATTGAACGAAAGTCAGGGCATATATTCTACCACTTCGGACAAAACAAGAGGCAACTTGGAGTAGCATTCTTGGTAAACACAACACATAAAACAAAAACAGTGCAGTTCAAAGGCATATCAGACAGAATTGCAACCCTAAGAATACAGGAAGATGATCAAGTGATAATGAGTATGATACAAGTATATTCCCCAACAATTTCAGCAAAGGAGGAAGAACTGGAACAGTTTTATGATACATTGGAAGAGACAGTAAGCCTAGAAAGGAAAGAATCAAACCAAATAGTAGTCATGGGTGATTGTAATGGAAAAATTGGAAAAGCAGAACCCAAGGAGGAAAATTTGGAGAAGGAGAGAAATGCAAGAGGATGGAGGCTAATAAACTTTGCAATAACCCAAAGGCTAGTAAATTATGATAAAAGTGAAAAATCATGAGAAATTGACTTTTGGTGGGTTACTATCGTTAAAAGGCATTTTCTCGAAAACCACTGATCCGAATTTGAAAACCTAGGAAGCGTTCAAACGAGAATTTAATACCCTTTAAAATGATGTAACGCCCGACTACCTTTCCCATTTAAATTTTTAAGGGTTAAGCTCACCACCCCTAGGAGGTTGATGTGACAAGGTTGAAAATAAACGCAATAAGTTTCCCCTTCAAAACAAAAATAGACGGGTCCAAACGATTTAAAAAAAAAATGATTATAGATTGGAAAAATTGGGTCTGTTTCGTTTTCATTGGCCCACCCTGTATATATTCCTGCAGTATATTTTCCGACCAGGAGTAATTTTTTTATGTGCTCTGCAATGTATCATCTGCACTTGTTCCTAGAAGATATTATTTTCCTAACCACCATACATTGTATAAAAACATTCATTATCCAGCCGAATAAACTCTCCTCACTGTCCTACTATCATGGCAAGTGGAGGAATAAGCTTGTATGGTAGACAAATTATTTTTATACAGTGGAGGAATTGTACACATTCACACGGTACCGTTTTTATTCCAATCCCATTTTGTGAATTTTATTTTCTATTATCTTTCTTCTATAAAATATCAATTGAATTTCAATAAAATGTTTAGACAGCTGAAAAGTTATTAAAATTTAAAAAAGCAATTCGGAGAATTTAATATAAAATATCAGTTACACCATATTTAAAAGACACACTGTATATAACTGTTGGAAATTGTAAATAATGTTCAAATTGAATTTTCAGATCGTGGCTCCAGTATTACCCGCTCTTCTACCCGTGGTCTCAACAGAAGCAGTGCTCGCCAGGCCGAAAAGACAAGCACGTCGGCCAGTTCCACAAAGTCAAGTACTGTAAGTGGTTCAACAACGGTGGGGCGCCAAACAAACAATTCACTAGCATCTGCGACCGGCCAGATCGTTATACAACCAGTGTCAAATCCCCATCGAAAGAAACTAAAAACTTCTCAAGTGTGAGTACCCAGTAGTATGGTTTTGAGTTGAAAAGGTTTGCTATCGTTCTGGGCTGAGCTTGGTTGTTGTTTTTGTGTAAATACTGTGTTGGAATCTGGGAAATGGTAGTAGATAAAACTTTGATTAAATGGGAAAAAAGGTGCACAATTATGGGTATAATCTGTTGGTGCTTTTCGTTTTGTTTTTGATACATTACAATAATCTACATAATACAAACAAAATGCTGCCAATTAGAGTTTTTTTTTTAATATATACAGTTTTTATATTATTTTATATAATGTTAAACGGCAGCACCAGTCTGTAGATAAACTATAAATATTTGATCACCTCAAAACAAAAATTATATCCTGTTCGATTTAAAAATGTTACTTCGTCTTTTCTAAATCAATTGAAATTACATAATATATAAATTGATTATATTCTTAATGTATGCCGTAATGTAATCTCAAGCAAAGTATCTTTGCTTTTGCAAAAATGAAAATTTTTGGAAAACATGAAAGTAAATCTCTGGTTTCTACCAGAAAGTGAGTTACATGATTCTATATGCCACAGTGTTAGGAAAATTGAAATCTTATGAAGACTTTTAAGGAAAACGAAAAGAACACAGAAATAGTTCTCAAAATTTAATAATCGCAATTAAAAAAATTCGTTATCTCAAACACGTTTCACTTTGATATTTGAAGTAGGTAGCTCAGAATGGTACTCAGCTGTTTTTTGAGTTTAAAGCTTTTTTCGTAGTGCATTCAGGCATTTGTATATCGTGGGCTTACTGCAAAAAGTGACCAAGTCATATTTACAGAATTACGGGTAAAGGAGTTTAAAGAATTCCTAAAACTTTCTTAATTATTACCTTTAAGGCTTTACACAGTATTTGCACTTTTAAAAATTTTTTTTGTGTTTACTTTACCATGCTAAGCAACTACAGTTTTAAGTAACACAAGATTTAATCTTGTATGAATCCATGTATGAGTGCCCCTTTTCCAAAAAATTATGTTCAAGTGTTTCTATTTGAGTGTGTTGCACTACGTACAAAAACAACGCCGCAATAATTTGATTTCGATTCTGTCCACTGCAAGTATCGGAGAATAAGCTAATCTGTGTAATGTTAGGTGGAAGACTGGTTATCCACTTGAACAAAGCTGTACCAATTTCGCAACTTCCCCTTTGCCCATTAATCTCGGACCATGCAAAACAGTAAGCTCGATTTGGTTTAGCAGCTTCGTAAATCGTTAAATTATAAACGCAAAGTTTACGGCTGTAGTACATTGGCGGAACATCGGAGGATGGTATTTGCAAGACGCTTTGCAGGTCAAAAGTTACACTAATAAAGTTATCGTTGCTGTGTGCCCTTTCTTTGTCTTGAACCTTGCATTTGCTTCATTTCTACGGCAAATATAGGCATTATATTCCTCTGATAAATCTTCAGACTGTGTTTTCTTGAAATTCTCGCAAATTAAACACTGATCTTTTGCGGTTTGAAAAAGGCTAAATTATAATCTTTGCAAAATATACGCCTGTAAGTGATTTGGGATGCAAATGGTACACCTTCTTCTTTGCACATCTCAACATACAGTGCATGCATTTTAGTTATGGTTAAGTTGGGGTCTAAGTATTGTCTTTTGGTCGATTTCCTACAGTAATGCGATTCCATGGTAGGAAAGCTTTCAATATGGTTTTTCATCTTGACAAACATTGCCGGACTGGTTTTATTTCCAGGTACTTTGCGCCCTCGTATATCGTTAGCAGCAAATATCCCAGCATCATTAGCACCTGCCAAAGCACTGTCCACTGGCCCATGGCTAATTGATAATGTACGTAAAAAGAAATTTTTGCACACACGAATTTTTACTCCATCCTTTAGAAAGTGATAAATTCGATTATTATTTCTTGGGACTCCTGTGCCACTTCGAATTCGTCTACACTTCGGAGGTACATTGTCAACACACGAAAAAATAAAATCTTTCTGGCGATCGTATTCTACTTTCCAGTACTCAGAACACAAAAAGATCCTCATTTCATCACTGAAATTAATAGTGCTGCAGTCAATATACCTAGGCTTTTTTGCTGGTTGAACTCCTTCACTTGTTTTGTAAGGCAAACCAGACCGTTTCTTCATTTTATTTATATATTTTTTCCAAGTGCTTGGCTTAGCTGTATTCCAACAACTTCTCTTCTTTGGAGGTTTTTCTTCATGTTCTGGTTTATCAGGAATATCTTTTTCACATTCTGGTGTATCTGAAGACTCCCCGGATTCGGTAGGAATGTAACTCTCTGAACTGTAAGAGAAATCATGCTGACTATCCATTTGATCGATTTCCACTGAAGCCAGATCGGAAGATGCATTTTTAGTACCGTTTGAAGAGCGGTTTGTATGACTTAATCCTGAAAATCAATAAATTTTTTGTAGATAAAACCGTACATGATCGGTTTTGTACAATAACATAACCTTTAAATGTTTCAAGTAGGTATCAAAAAAACGATTAAAACAGATAAAACATAACAATATTTACCTTCCTCCGTTGTTTCTTTGCTTTGTAGGCACATTTGCACTAAAACTTTACCCCTGGATCTCATTTTCACCGAATTAAACACTAAAATAAACACTACCAACGACCACGCTGTCAGACCTTATAGAACTGAACAAGTCATACCTATCTGCTACCTTCAACAAGTAAAATCGCCCAAGTCGACTTAGCCGGTTTTAGTTGTAGGGTACTCGGCTGTAGTTTAAAACATGTCAAGTTGATCAAATCGACTTGTTCAGATTTAGCTATAAAGAACGCTAGGACTTAGGCAATTTTTATAAAGTTCAGTAGCGCCGTTCATTGGTCGTATACGACTTGGTCACTTTCTGCAGACTAGAAGCATCTCTTTATCCTTACTTAGTCACATAACCTCATTTTTGTCGAATTTTGACTTGGTCAGTTTTTGCAGTAAGCCCACGATATATATTATGTTTTCTTATGTTGCATGAAAGTCTTATTAGTAATATTTGCATGTTGGATAATTTAAGAAGTAAAATTACACTGTAAGATTTTTTACAAACAATGTTTCCAAGGCAATGAATTGGCACAATGCATATCTTGTATTTTTTTATATACCCAGAGGTACATTTGTTAAGAATGTAAACTGTAATATTGTTATTAGTGTCATTAGGCCAAACAAGAAGTAATTTTTATGTTTAAAATTAAGCAAAGATAAGAAATTAAATATAAATTGAGAGTAAGACGGACTATTTTAGAATTTTTTGGCACACTTTCTTTTAAATATAATTCTGGGTTTCGATTCTACTCGATGTCTTTTTTACTATTTATTTTTTTACTGGTTGTAAGTTGGCAACTGGAAGTTTTAACGTTTAATTTTCTGTACTAATAAAATAGATAAAATTCAATTATTTCATTACATGAAATACTAAGTTTACAATCAGCCGCACAAAATGGTCTTTTTATTATTATTCAATGGTAGAAATGGTGTCAAAATGAAATTTAAAAAAAAAACAGTTGTACCTACAAGGATTGGAAGCCTTGCTTCCGCACAAAAAAAAGTCTAGCAAACAACATTCTTAGATTTAGATTTAAATTTGTTGCGGAGGGGGTTGTTCCTGTCTCCTGGGTCTATTGTGCATCGCCTTACGTAGCTGTCAAGTACATTGCCCTTCTACCAGACCTAGGAGTTTATTGATCAGACTGACTGTCGGTTATATTGGAAGATTTGGAATCGTCTGCAAGCTAGGGCTTTCCATTTGAATATTATATGGGATGCTGTTTCTTCTTCCCCTTCACATTATATTGCCCTATTTTGTGCAGATGTTGTTTAAAGTGCCAACATCCCATTAGGGCTCTGTCAATTCTTTAACTTGCGTCCTACTAAGTTACAGGACTGATTTAGTAACGTTGTGGGGGTGTTTGACCATCATAGCTTTACTATGTTTTTGTCTAAGTGAGAGTTTCCAGTGTTCCAAATGTTTGGTTAGAGTCTGTTTTTTAATTGTTTCTTTCACGGTTATTTAGATTCTTGCTTTGCTAGTTTATCTGCGTTTTCATTTCCTTCTAGGTCCCTGTGGCCCGGCACCCATACAAGTTTTACCTTGGTGTTAGGAGGCTACAGAGGCAGTTCCAGACAAGCTTTGACTTGATCTAGTTTGGCGCTTTCAAAGTTGCCTGGCTGACAGATATTAATCCCTTCTTATGTTCTCTTCTATTGCTGTTAAAATTGCATAAGTTTCTGCTTGGAATATTGTGGTAGTTTGAGCCAGAGATATAAAGGTACTATATCTTGGTTTGCTACCATACACTCCAGCTCTGGTTCTGTTGCTTGTGTGTGAATCGTTTGTATACCATACTAAGCTTTCTTGCAAGTCTGATGGTTCCCTTTGTTGCCATTCTATATGGTTTGTCTGTACATCGAAGGGTTTTGTGAAAGGAATGTTTTGTTAGCATGTAATCCGTTTCCATGTCTAGCAGTGGGTTGGGCACTACAGCTGTTATTTTGGATGTCCTCATATCTATTGGGTGCTTCTGCAATTAACTATACAGTTCAGACGGTATGCACCCATGCATGCCCGGCCTTTGATTATTATATCTAGGAGAGGAAAACAACATTCTTACCGTGGCAGGCCATGAATTTATGGATATGTTTTTATATTTTTGTTTAATATGGAAGGTGAATATTTTCTATTAAATACGTAATGCCGATAATAGCTAATAATAATAATACAATTAAATTCTTCGCCAAAGTATTCTGGGGATATAACATAAACAATCTGTAAAAATATCATTTCCCATGCATTTTGTCTATAATTTAGTTTACTTAGAATGCTCTGAATATGTATAATCTGTCAACAAAACAATCTACGCTTCATTTGGAGTGATAAATCGGCTACTGCTAAATTAATAACACTATCTTATTAAGGAAATACTTTGTTCCAATTGGAAACTTTCCTAGTTGAAAACTTCTTGACGCTGTTTTATTTATGAATATTTTTAATTACACTGGTTTCTGGCAATGAAATTATTTTTTTATATTGGATTTGCTACCTAGTTCCTACAATGCTGGATTCAACAGAATTAAATAAAATAGATTTTGTATTTACGCCTTAAAATTGCTGTAAACCTTGCAACCTCTGGATTATTTTTTAGGACAATTAATTAGTAATATTCATTTTTGTATATTATTAAACTATTTTAATTAACTGAATTTTGTGGAAATCTTCAGATAAAAATTTCTTTGAATTGGATGTCGAGTTAGAAATATAATTAAAATTTTATGAAGTTCGTAGTTAATTATTCAATGTTTAATATTGTTTCATACTGTTTAGTTTGACCTGCTTTTCACAGAAGTACGCAATTTTAATAATGGCATCAGACGTGTATATTAATTGAAATTTTGTAGTAAAAAAGCACAGTTCAGTATATTGATTGTCAAATATTATCTATAATTGGTATGATTGTTTCGAAGTAAGTTGCCATCGGAGAAAATATTATTTGTTTTGGTTTTTAATTGAACTTAAATGATTAGGAAAATTAATATATTCAAAGGTGCAAATTTTGAAATTGATCTGTCATTAACACAACCTAACCTAACCTAACTTACCATGACCTAACCTTACTTTTAGTTTTTCGGGAATAATCTTCTAATAAAGTATACGTTACACACTTTGTGGTCAAAATTGGTTTCTTTCTCATATACAAGGTGTGCAGAATATCATTCTAAAACTTCAAGGACGTATAGAACTCGTCAAAATTAACCTAAAAGTCTAGACAAACAGGTCGAAATATGTACGCCTTCAAAGTCTTCAAAAAAAAACCGCACCCAACCCCTTAGAAAACCTCCTAATAGAGGGTTTGTGACAAATTCAACAGAAATTAAGGTCTTATTTACCTGTAATTCAGTACCCAATTTGGTGATTTATTTGATGAACTTTGTTAGCTCCAGAGATATTCAAAAAAACGATATTTTTTTGAAGATTTTGAAAGCCTGTAACTCTTTAGGGGTCTTTTGTACAAAATTCTGTAGCTCGTGCTCTAAAGTCTACAGAATTTTGTTCAGAAACAACGTCAAATCGATGCGCAAACGAGCACTTTCTAGTGTTCATCAATGATCACAGAGGGCAAAGACGTAAATGTTTTACCACGTGTACCATCTAAAATCGCTCAACGCTAGCCATTCTACACAAACTTAATATAACTTATAAACAAAAATAAATTTCCCGAAAATAATCAAGCCGCAAAAAGATAAACAACATTCGAGGTTATGTAAACAAAAGTAAACAATTATTATTAAAGTTTGATAGATTTCTACCTTATGTATATTAAAATGATTATTATGGCAATTTATTCATAGATGTCAGCGTAATTTGCACCTATTTGCGCATGCTCACAGACAGGATTTTGTACAAAGTTCTGTTCCGTGTAATACGCGTTTTACAGGCCTTACACGGTACAGAATTTTGTACAAATAGGTGAAGATTACGGTGACATCTGTGAGAAAACTCAAAATACTCATGTGACTGTCGATAAAGTAGAATTCTAACAAGATTTTATAATATTAGGTCGATGCATAAGTTCGTAGCGCATTTATTTATTTATTTTCCATGAACGCACGACAAAGCAAACAAACTGCAGCGATAAAGAACAGGAGCGAGTGTCGGCAGGTGGGGTAAACATATTCTTCTCTGCCCTCTACGATCGTTAATAAATTGCACGTTTGCGCATCGATGCAACGCCGACTTTGTACAAAATTCTGTGCCATGTCATACAGGCCTAGGGATATATTTATGTTTTAGGTATTTAGGTATACCGTTTTCCCTCGTATATATAAATTTTTCTCTGTAGGGGCTGTATAATTGTCTTTCTAATAATTTATTTTCATGTAAGGTATATAATACTTCGCTTTATATATAAAAATCATTCTTTATAATACATATTTTTCTCTTGAATGTAATATTTTTGCTCTAAACTGATTTTTTATATGTAAGAGAGAATGCAGTTCTCATGCACGGTATTATAACAAGACAGCAACACACGTGCCTGCATCTAGTAACGCAATTGTTTATGAAACAATGTTGTGAGTTCACCAGTAATTGACTTGATTTGGTATGTTCTTTAACTTCCCTGGCAATACACGTCTTTTTAAAAATATTCTTCTATAGCGATATCTTGTTCTAAATATAAATGAGGGTTGGAAATGTTTTATTCTTGGCCTATAGTAATAGGGTTTTTTTGTTTTGGGAAAGTATATTATATCGTCTTAAATTCCACCTTAATTTTATGATTTGTATTATCTAAATTAATTTTACATATTCCATAAACTTATAATACCTGCAATGGTAGTAAAAAAATTTTCCCAAACAATCTTTCAGTTGCAACATAAAAATGGTTAAAGATTGTTCATTCCAATCCAAAATCAATTTAGTACTTTTTAAAATCATACTTTTTATTAGGCTGTCTTGACTTTGATACTCCGATTTTGCTTGTCCCACCAAACAGTTTTTAGATTTCGGCATCTCGGTTTCAAGGAGCTTTCCCCAAATCTTATTAAAATATATTTTTAACGTGTTCGGTAATTTATTTACATTTTTTATTACTGCATGGTATGTCTTGCTACTTACTTAAGTGCTTCGCTTGGATTTGCATATGCATGTGTACATCCTGTTTATCTTTTCCAGAAATCCCTATGTATTAGCACAACGTTCGGATCAAACGAGGGTCTAAGTTGCGCATCTAAATTTTAAAATACCTATTATTTACTCAGTATTATTTTTTTAACTTATTGTTCTCATTAAATTTTACAAAATAAATACTCATCACGACTTCGGCTTTTTTTTAAATTATTGCTCCTTGTACCTACCGCCTTGCTCCGTTGTTACTCCTCTGTGCTTATGCATTTGTTAGTGGATTAATTCACGAATGTACAGTTAATGAACAAAACACAGTATCAGAGGTCATTGTTAACATTTTCTTGGGTTTGTTTATACATAGTAATTGCAAGATAATGAAATGGTGTGATAGTGGTAGGTTTGATGTTCTTAATGTAAGTGTTAATGGATATAATTGGTTTTCATGGTCTGATATTCTTCTGTTGTAGGTTCTGCCAGACGGAGGAAGATCTCCAAACAGGCATGCATAAAATTTTGGACTATGTAAAGAACCACGAGGATGCATGGCCGTTTGTTGACGCGGTTGAGGAAGAATTTGCCCCCAATTATTATTCCATTATCCGTAAGCCAATGGACCTGCAAAGGATGGAGGAAAGGCTTGATTCGGGGTATTACAAATCGTTTTCCCGATTTCGCGGCGATTTTCAGCTTATTGTAGACAACTGCCGGCTGTATAATGGAGTTGACAATGGTAATCACACAAAAAAAAATCAAAGTAGTGCAGTATATACAATTTTTATCTTTCAGAGTATACAGAAATGGTGGGAAGTTTGTCAACAGTATTTGAGAAGGCAACAGAAAGATATTTGGATCAAGTAACATCTTCTGATGAGGAAATAGCAGTTGAATATCCTGAAGCTGAGACAGACGAAAAGGTAGCCAGCACTAAACCACAGAAGAAAACCAACGCGGCCTCTTCGACGTCACCCCGTAAACCGACACTAGTGGCACAAACAGATAAAAAACGCGAGTCTTCGATCTCCGAGGACTCGGCGAGCAAAAGAAGTAATTCCTTAGATTCCGCTGATCCGCCTAAGAATGAGAAAAAGCAGGCAAAAACGAAAACTGTCGAAGAAGCCAAGCCGCACAAGAAAACTGCAAAACCGCCGCCTAAACCTGAAGAGAAGCAGAATAAGAAGAAAAACAAAAAAAATTCAAAGGTTGGGAGAAAGCCCACACGGGCAGAAAGCCCAATTAAGACGAGAAGTCGGAGCCGAAGCTACAGCAGCTTTAGTCGTGATGGCTGGAGCAGTAGTCCCCCACCGTCGTGGCCGCCATCAAGCCCTGACAGTCATATAGGCACCACTAAAAGAAAAAATACCAAGAGCTCTCATTTAAGTGATGAAGAATCACATAGTAAATTTAAAGGTAAGTTCAATATGCTTGTATGATTTCTTTATATCGTTTGTTTAATGGTTAACCAAAACACTATTAAAATTTAAAACAAATGGGAGTTGTTGATATTGTTACATTTATATTTTTTATATTGTGAGACTGATTGCATTTAAAACAACATTTAGACATTTCTTTTTTTGTTAAACCGCAGCATTCCATTGTTGTGCAAGGGCCTCCCCCGTAAGGGGGGTTGTTGATCTACTCTCCCATACTGATCAATCCTCGTGGGAGAGAGGCCCCGCGTTAACGCAACCTTCGGGTTTAGACATAAATGAAATTAAATAAACAGTTTAGAAATATTAGTCTTCAGATTTCTAGCATAGCCCCAAGTGATTCTTAAGGTTTTTCTATATGTCCTACAGCTTGATCTCAAATTATAATGAAAATAGGCGAGAGGACATTTAATATACTTAGAAGTGCAAATTATAAATTTTTTTGACCATTTTCAAAAAGTTACATTTGATATATTGGTAAATATTTTTATATATTGATAGTTGTAATAGAAAAAAATGGCTACATTATTAAAAACCAAATGGCATTACATACAAAATCAATTAAAATAGAACAGGTTAAATGTCCGGTTAACAGATGATATACAAAATATTGTTTGAAAACAGAAATAAATTGAAGATTATCTTACAATTATAAATTAAACTATACAATGAGCTGATTTTCAGAAAAAAAGTATCTTTAAATTACAAAAAAAATTAATGGCTCCATTTGTATTATAAATTTTGGGCACTGGTCAAGAATATGGGTCCCAAACCATGTTCTAATTTATGTTCTAATTAGATAATGTAAACATTTTGCTAACCTAACCTAACCTAACCTAATCTGACCTAACCTAACCTTGACCAGTACCAGGTTAGGTTAGATTAGGTTAGGTTAAGTTAGGTTAGGTTAGGTTAGGTTAGGTTAGGTTAGATTAGGTTAGGTTAGATTAGGTTAGGTTAGGTTAAGTTAGGTTATGTTAAGTTAGGTTAGGTTAGGTTAGGGTTAGCAAATGTTTACATTATCTAATTAGAACATAAATTAGAACATGGTTTGGGACCCATATTCTTGACCAGTGCCTTATTTCTTTCCATGTCTCTCTTTGTCTACACTTCTTTTCCACGTTTCTGTCGGTCTTTCAATTTTTCTATTTCCGGTCAGGTTATATTCAACTGCTTGTTTGGCAATATCGTCTTTCCTCCTTAGCGAATGGCTGATCCATTTCCATTTTCTTCCTTGGATGGTTTTGCGTATAGGTTCTTGATTTGTCTTCGTCCATAATTCTGTTTGTTACTCGGTTTGGCCAGTATATTCCAATTACCCTTTTAAAGCATTTGTTGATGAAAACTTGCACTTTATTTATACTTTTTTTTAGTTATTTTCCAGATTTCAGACCCGTACAACACTACATTTTTTACATTTGTATTAAGTATCCTAATTTTTGTTTTACTTGATATCTCTCTCGATTTCCAAATATTTTTTAACACATGATACGTGAATCTTGCTTTATTTATTCTATTTTCAACATCTTCATCTATTTTGTCTTTATTATCTTTCTAAATAATTCGTTTTTCCAACATTCTCTATTTCTTCTCCATTTACATAGATTCCCATTTCTCTTGGCATATTGATCTTCATTATTTTTGATTTGTTCACATTTATGTTCATTCCGATTCTTTTGGTTTCTTTACCTATTTTTTTGGTTTTCTTTTATATTTTTTGATTTAAGCTCCATCTCTTGTGAGAAGAGTAAATTAGTCATCAGTGCTTATGTTTCCTGTTTGTAACAGTCGGTTGACTAAGGGTTGCAATACATGTCAGACGTGAAGCTGCATAGTGGCACAACGTGTATTAGTTATAGTTTTGTAGAAGAATCGTTAAACATAGTCCACATATAAGAAAAGAACCCGTGTATTCATTTATCGACAAAACATTTCCTTTTTTCGGATAGTAAACATGTCATCTGTGAACTCTAGATCCTCGAGCTGTTTAATAACGTTCCATCTTGTGCCTGTTTTGTTGCGTACCTTCCTTATCGTAATCCAATCTATCGGTATAATAAATAGTGTAGGCGACGGAACGCATCCTTGTCGGACCCCAGTTTTTATCTCTAGTTTCCCATTATTTAGTATTTGTGCTGAATAATTTTCTTAAATAGTTCAATTACGATGTACTTTGATGGAATTCCATATTTTTCCAGTACTATCCACATTTTGTCTCTGTGTACCCAATCGAAGGCTTTTTCACAATCCAGGAAATTAATATATATTTTATTTTGCCATTCGAGTGTTTGTTCTATTATAATCCTCAAGGATGCAATATGATCGATTCGTACATGCTCGTCTCGACCGAAATCCTGCCTGATTCTGTCTTAATCTCTCATCAATTGTTGTTTTCATTCGCTCTAATATTAATCTCGTCATTATGTTACTTATTACGCTCAGTAGTGTTATTGTAAGCCAGTTTTCAAACTTGGTTTGATCACCTTTTTTTGGTATTTTTACTATTATTCCTTGTTGCCACTCTTCTGGCATCTTTCCTTCATTCCACACTTTGTTGTTTATCAACCCAATTAGTATTTCTATCGATGTTGCTGTATCGGCTTTTAATAACTCCGCAGATATTCCGTCTATTCCCATCGCCTTCCCATTTTTTAGTAGTTGGAAGCAGTAAGTTTTATATCCATCATCGGCTGATTTTCTTCCTTCTCTATTTCTTCATCTTGTAGTAGATTTTGTTTCGCATATGTTTCACCAAAATCCGTCTATTCATTATCGGTTCTTCTTTCTTTAAGATTTTACTTGTGTATCTTTTTTTCCACTTAATTTCTTTGTAGCATCATACAACGTCCCCTTCTTTTAGTATATTTTCCCGGTATTCCCTTTTATCCCTTCAGGCACTTCTTTGTCTTCCTCTTTATATCTAGTTTCTGCTTCTGTTTTCTTGGCTACGTCTCTAGCTGCCAATATCTCTTGTCTTGTTTGCTTTCTTTTCTCTATTTTGTCCCAGGTATTTTTAGACATTCATGGTTTTTGTTTTGCATTTGCATTTCAATTGTTTGTTTAGTAGTTTTTTTTAAATGTCTTTACATTTCTTCCATTTTTCTTCTACGCTCTCTTCCTCTGTTTCCTTCATTCTTATAAGTTTTAACTTTAGTTCTGTTTTGTGAGTTTCAGTGAGTGCACTATCTTTCTGAAGCCATTGTACATTGTATCTTTCTCTGCGATTATTTAATTTCTCTATGTTTTTTGACAATTTTGTCTGGAATTTTGCCCTCATCACTAAATGATCTGCATTCACATCTGCTCTCAGCATCGCTCGTACATCTAGCAAGGAGTGTCTCCATTTTTTGCAATTGCAATATGATCAATTTGGTTTTTTGTTGTACCATCAGGCGATATCTGTGTTATTTTATGTGCATCTTTATGTTGAATTATACCGCCTCCTATTACCAGTTCATTACGTGCACAGAAGTTTGTAAAGATTTCACCGTTTTCATTCAATCCTTCTTTGCCGATAACTATTTCTGTATTTGTATTGTCTTGTCTACTAATTTTTCCATTCATGTCTCCCCTATATCTCTCCTATGTGTGTAATTGTTCATAATACTCTTTCTTCTCTTCTAGTTTACTTGTATTTGTAGGCGCATATGCATTATTTATTGTGATGTTACAAAATTTGGCTTGGAATCTGGCCACAATTATTCTCTTGGAGATACCGTGCCATTCAATCAATGCCGGCATAGCTTCTCTTTTTAACATGAAGGCCACTCCGTATTCATGTTTTTCTGTTTCTTCTTTCCCTGAGTTTATAACTGTCGTACTATCTTGCAAAGCAGTGTTTCCGCATCCATTCCATCTCGTTTCACTTATTCCCAATATACTTATTCTGTGTGCTTCCATTTCCTTTGCTATCTGGTTCACTTTACCGATTTGGAACATTGTTCTGACATTCCAAAAACCTAGAAATGCAGTTTTCCTCGTTTCCATTTTCATAGCCAGTTTCATATCAGTCCTGTTTCTGTTTCCGAGTCTCGTAGAAGTTTTTTAGCTTGTATGGTCCTCCTCTTTTCTCAGCTGGGCTTGGGACCGTCCATAGTGGAGTTTTTTTGAATAACCTTTATTGACTTGATATTGTTTGTAATATCTTCTCTGTGATCTTTGTAATTGTGTTTTTCAAATGCTTCCAATACGTTATGCACCTTCTGCTATTGTCACTATCATAGACCTCGAAAAGGAAATGCATTAGTATGTGTTTTTTTATAACAAAAAGTTCATATCTGTTGACTGTTCCTCTGCTTATGTATGTCAACTATATTCTTCTCTTGCTCAAATATTCTAGTACTATTAATACATGATTTTTACAGTTGTTTATGCTCTCACTTGAGTTCTCACTATTTTTTTCATCAATTCCATGTCTGCATAACTTGGCATAATGTTTCTTCGTACCACTTTAAATATAACACGTGTTATATTCACTCTGAAGATGCAAGCTGCAATGTCTTGCGAAGCGTTAGTTTGTATGGGTATGGGGCAAACAAATACATTAAGATCAAATCCTTGTCCGCCCCAAGGTTTGAATAATATAAGCACACGTCCCTGTTTAGGTAGACAGGGCCTACGAACAAATATGGCTCAAACTTCTAGATCAAATGCTTGTAAAGGCAGACAAGCTACAGGTCGGTCTTTACCTGATAATGCTGGGTGTAGTTACCAAATGACGACGCGGTCTAAGCCGAAAGTAAATTGTAATATTGACAGTTTGAAAAACCGCGAAAGCCTCAAAGAATATATTCTTCCAATTTGTTTATTTCCCATTTCTTGGTTTAAAGGTATTCCTTTGGTATTCTCTTTTTTCGTATTCTTCTTCATTCTTCATATTCTCTCTATTTTCATATTTATTCACATGGTTCAAACAAGTTAAACACCATTTTCTGAAAAAAAGTTTTTATTTTTCAACATAGTCGTTATTGAGAGCGACATACTTGGTCCAGCGAGTTTCCAACTTTTCATACTGATGAAAAAGTAGATTTTCTCAAAGGTTGCAAAATACGCATTGATAGCTATGTTGACATTCTTATTTGACAAGAATTTCTTTCCTCCGAACCAAATGTTCGAGTAAAAGTTGGAAGAGGAAGAAATCTCATGGATGAGGAATCTATTTGAAGCTTAATCAGTATACGATCGATTTGTGGGACTTGCTGAAAGAGCACTTTGTGTGCGCCAATCTTGAATGTTTTTGTTTTAGATTTTCTCCAATAATTTTGCATAGTATGCTCCTGTTATTGTTTTTCCCTTCCCAAATAATCGACTAGGGCATTTCTTTGGAAATCCCAAAAACAATGGCCGTCACTGTCCCAGCCGACGAGACGGTCTTCGGCTTCTTAGGCGCACTTTCATCAGTGATTCTCCACTGCTTTGATTGCTGCTTCAACTCAGGTGTGGAGTAGTGGATCCAAGTTTCATACACGGCTACAAATCGGCGCAAAAAGTCCTACGGATTACGATTAAAAAACATCTCCAAACACTGCGTTGAAATGTCCTTTCGCGTAGGTTTGGTCGACAGTCAACAATCGCGGCCCCCATCGCGCACTCGGCTTTTTCATGTGCCGTTTTTCGTGCAGGATACTGTGCATTCGTTCAATTTAGATGCCTACAATCTCAGTAAACCCGCGCACTTTCGCTCTTCGATCTTCCATAACAATACCATCGATTTTTTCAACGATATCCGTAGTTGTGGCCATAACGAACGCGCTTTATATTCAGTACATGTTGGGCCACGTTTAAAGTAATTCATCCCATAATAAACAGTCTTCAACGCCAGTGCAGAGTCTTCATGAATTCATCCAAATCCGCTTTCATCTGGGCGGCCGTCCACTTCATTAAATGAAAATCTATTTTTTTCCATTTGCTGACAACTGCTACAATGCTCGTTTCGAACGTCTGTAGAACATCAACAACAGGTCGTTTCTAGCTGAAATTTGTCCTGAGATAGTGTAAACAGTAATACTTGCCAGCCGTGACGTCACCAAATGAATTGTAGCGCCATCTCATAGAAATTTACCGAACTTATCAAACCTCCCACGTATAACCTATTAAACCTAAATGATAAAGAATGGCCTTGATTTACTTATTGTATGTGTTAATTCAATAATTAATTAGATATATTTATTAAATGGTTTTAAATATTTAAATCGACGATATAAGCAGTAAATGTTGCAATCTAGCAACTGCCAGGGCTTGCATAGTAGTGTTTTAAGTGATTGGTTAACCCAAAAAAACAACACATTGTTGTGGTGACTCACTAATTACAGTAATAAATATGTATTCCGCAGGAAGAGAAAAGCAGAAAGACAAATGGAAAGATGTAATAAAAGACGATTTTGATAAGCCCAATGACAAAAAGTATTCGAAAGCTAAGGACAGATCGCCAACACCGCCGAAACAAAAGGATAAACACAACAAGCTTCGAGAAACCATAGAGAAACTTAAGGCCAAAAGCGAAATTTCCAACAAGCTAAAAGACAAAGATGGTGAAGAGTCCGATAATGATAAGGCGAAAGAAAACCGCATTTCGTCGCGAGATCTGCATGACAATAAAAATAAAAAACAAGATTCACAAAAGAACGTGCTGAAAAGTAAAGCCAAAAAAACCAAGAATGACAAACGGAGCTTGGATTTCGAAGATGAGAACAGTACAGCGGACAGCATTCAGTCGGATAACAAGAAACACATCAAAAAGGATAACACAAAAAATTCAGGGACTAAAAATGCAGCCATTGAAGCTTTAACTTTAGCTACAGAACAAACTCTTAAAGACATTAATAAATGGCTGGATGATACCCCTCGTTTATCGGAGTTTAGTTCTGCAAGTAATTCGCCTTCTCATTATATTGGCGCCGAAGAATTCGACAGTATTGGAAGTAAAATAGAGCATGACTATCGTAAGAGATTAGATAAACCGTTACCTAAGAAGGATGGCATTGGAAAAGACATAAAACGGCGAACGTTCCATAGGGATCCAACAAAGTTTCTCAAAAAACGGGAAGTACAAAGGACAATAGATCGACTGCAACCAGGAAAAAGTAAAGGAAACCTACTATCAAACATTCAGAATACAAACAAAGCAGACGATATATTCCCATTAGGGCCTTTATCAAAAATAAAAGATACTAAAAACGCATTAATCGTAAAAACAGACGAGAGCACACCGAAGTTAAGCTTGGGTTCCGTGTTGGATAGCTTTGGAAAGCATAAATTCGTGGATGACGTGAAGAAAGAGGAAGAAACTGATAAAAATTTGGTTACTAAAGAAAAACCCAGCGATCCTTTTGTTTCAAAATTTGGAAGTGCAGGAAACTCGAAGAGTGAAACCCCGAAAAGTGCACAAGTTGGAGAAAAAAAGGAAGAAAAGAATGAAGTGAAAATTCCGGTTAGCGAGACCGGTCCTGGAAAAGCAACACCAAATTTAAGCGCTTGGTTCAAAGCCTTCGGTGCACCGAAAGTGCCTCCCAATCAAAAGAAAACAGAGACTAAATTAGAAACAAAGGATGAAAAACCTGAAGAGACCTCTTCGAAGCAAACACCTCAAGAACTGAAAGCTAAAGAAGAGTCTCGAAAAATAGCGCCTCCAGATATTTCGCCAAATCCGGACAGTCCTATGACTCTTCAAGGACAACCTGCACAGAGACAGCGTAAGATGAGTACAGGTAGTACTGTGTCAGAGAGATCGTCCTTTAGTCAAGACATGGACTCGCCCAGAATTGGTATCGACGAACGGCTTGGGGCTTATCCAGCGCCATACCCATCTCCCTTGCACCGATCGCCTTCAGGGGCTTCTCCGGTGATGGCTTCACCAAGGCCGGATGTATCACCAAAAGCTACGTATCCGACAGTGAATGGGCAAATTAGAGTTGGATTTTATCAAGATACGGTGTCCACCAAGAGTAGCCCAGATAAATCGTGCAGTCCGCGGGATAACCCTCAATCTCCTTATCCACAGTATTCAGAACACGTTTACACTCCTTCAACTACAGAAAGTGCAACTTATGCTTACAACAACCCTTCTTATTATTCTCAAATTCCTAATTACTCAAATTCCACAACACCCTCTTATAATCCTGAACAAACCAACCCGCCTTCGTACTACGACACCAACAAGCCCTTGACGGACCAGTACCAAGCCAAGGCGGCGCCCAGTTATCATACTGTGAATTCCCCAAATTTCCAAAATGTAAATTCCCCGAATTACTCTGCCAACTCCCCCAGCTACCACTCGGCCAACTCTCCAAGCTACCATCCAACAAATTCTCCAGCTTCCAGCGTTACTCAGTTGCCTTCGCCTGCTGCCCAGCAGCCCGCCAGCTACGAGACGTTCCGCCAGCAGCAGCCGGCCAGACTGCCCGATAAACAACAAACTGCCATGTTTCCCGTCAAAAAGCGAGCTTATAACGAGTCTGATCCGCCTCAACTTCCAAACGTCAATCAACAACAAGAACAGCCGGGCGTGTATGATAGAAACTTCGAGTTGAGCCTCATGTCGGGCCGTCAGCTTACGATAGGGACCACCAACCAGCCCCCACAGGCCCAGGATGTGAGACCGAGTAGTAGGAGCACGCCTCAGCAGTACGTGCACCAGAACATACCCAATCCGCGGGCGCCAAATCCGCAGACTCAGAATTCCACGGATACCTTCACAAAAGCCAATAATGTGGTAAGTAGAAGAAATGATTCTATTTTGCCTTGCAGCTTGAAATAAGGGTTGTATTGCATTGCACGGTAAAATCTTCATTTGTAGTCTCAACTTGGTACTTTGTATTTTTAATATACTACACATATCTCTCTCTCTCTCTCGCTCTCTGTTAGCCCACAACATCCCACTGTTGGGCAAGGGCCTCCCCCAATTAAGGGGAAAAAAAATTTTCCGCATGTATTTGCCATCAATTTTTTAATTCTTGTTTTGGTTCCCTGATAAGAAAATCAAATCTATAACCTCACTTTTTTGGAAGCCTATCTGGTAATGATACATTTTTCGCCTAGTTCTTTATTTTTTCCTTGTGATACAAAGTTGACTCACAGAACCTATTTGTAGGTAATTAACAAGACATTGGCCTATACAGAGAGGAATAAGAAGAATACCATGGCATGTGACTAGTACAACCTAGCAAAAAACCTTTTTTTTTTGTAGATTTCTACTATTTCCTCTTTCTTGCAAATTTCACAAATTATTTCCTCTGCCCTTGCCCTTATTTTGGCTCTTTGTCCATTGCCTTTCTCTCTTTACTTCCCTCGCGAATAATTGACCACTTACTTTCTGAGAAAACACTTTAAAACGGCCCGCAACACACAATTTTCAATCTGAATTTGGCAAATGGATTGTGAGTTCTTAAAACCTCTAATAGCTTTGTTGTTAAACTGTAGGTCCCCTGTGCTTCTATCTTAACACCTAGGAGAAACACGTGGTAGAGAAAAATGTTGGAGCACAGCACTACTTCCTTTTATGATTTCCATTTTTATTTTTCTTTCTTTTTTCCTTGCAAAGATCTTTCTATTCTTTGCTTATTTATGTGTAGTCTTTCTCTGTTTCTCATTGTCTCAATTGCCTTTTATTTTTCTTCTTTTATATTTTTTATGCCGCTGTGTCTTCCCTTGTTATTAATTCTAATTTCTTCTTTTGTAGGTGTTTTCTTCTGTGTCATGTCTTCGTTATATATTGGCTATCAACCTAGATCGTATAATTTAGTTTGCTGCTGTCATGAGAGTTTGGTGATTGTCATCCCGGGCCGCTCTTAAATTCTTAAACCATGAATTTTTTCTTCTACCGGGATCTCTTGTTCTTGTGACCTGCCCCTGTATCATCAGTTGCAGACGTTGGCATTTGTTATTTCTCAAGACATGTCCAAAATATTTCATTTGTCTTCTGTGGATACATACAGACTTTTCAAAATTTTCATTATTTTCTTTGATGAATTTTCTGTGCATGCTTTTTTACTCATTTAGAAATCTAATAATCCTTTTTTAATTCTGAACAGATCCCTTCTTTTCTCGTTGGTGCTACTAATGATTAGTGCTACTGGGTTTTTCCGTTTGGAAGCCCCTGGGCTTGTATTTGGTTTTTGCATTTTTAAGGTTCTCATGTTGTCCCTAAATGGAAGCCCATGGGCTTCTTAACGGAAACAGGTTTATTGTGAAATAATATTTATTTAATTATTAATGAAGGCTATTTTTATTTTAAATATTTCAACACTACAAATATACAGCCTGTTTCAGAGTAAGCACCTTATTTTTTTTAGCCACACTATGGGTACTACTTTCAAAATATTTGGCAGTAATATCTTTCAGGACATTCTCTACACGATGGTGATATCAGATTTTCAATTGGATGAATTATTTCAAAATGGCGACTTTCAACTTTTTTTTTATATGGAATGTGCCATCATTTTTTTATTATTGAGATCCTAAAAACATTCTTTTTACGATAGTATTTAGTTTTTCTTAAAAATTCATTTCTTTCCCTATCAAAAAGCAAACTAACCTTTTAATCTACGTTTTGAAACTCAAAATTAAAAATTTACATCAAATAAAAATTAGGTATTTACAAATAATGCTCCAAATGTTTTCCTTCTTTTTCAATACATAAATTGAAACGTCGTCCAATGGAGCCAATAGATCGAAGGATAATTTCCGGAGAAATTTCGTTTATGCAAGTACGAATTCTCTCTTGCATATTTTCAATAGTTGTTGGTTCAACGATGTACACCTAGGATTTTACATACCCCCAGTGAAAAAAGTCCAGTGGTGTCATATCAGGTGACCTAGGTGACCAACCAACTGGTCCTCCACGACCAATCCAACGGTTCTCGTATCGATTATTTAAAAACTCCCTAACTGGAAGGGCATAATGTGCTGGAGCGCCATCTTGCTGACACCACAAATTATTTCTGATATTTTGTGGGAGTTCATTTAGATGATTTTGAATTTCATTTTCTAATAAATTGAGGTAATTTTCTCCATTTAGTCTATTAATAAATATTGGCCCAACAATGTGCTGTCCTATAATTCCACACCACACGTTTAAACTCCATCGATGTTGACAACGTCGCTCACGGGTCCAGTGTGGATTTACATTATCGTAATAATGCATGTTATGTCTTACAACAACAGCATCATTTCGAAAACTTGCTTCGTCCGAAAATAAAACGTTGTTAAAAAAGTTTCCATTTTGTCCTATCTGTTGCAAACCCCACTGTGCAAAATTAATTCTTAACAGAAAATCATTTTCGGTTAATTCTTGTTGAAGAATCATTTTGAATGGGTGAAATTTATTTTTTTTTATTATCCTCCAGACCGAAGTATGCGATATTCCAACCAAATTTGCAATCTCCCTAGCACTGACATGGGGATTCTCAATAATGTGTAGCATTACCTGGTTCTCGTTGTCGTCATTGCAAGCAGGTGAGTTTGCATGTACCGGTTTCTTATAATCCACAGTTCCCGTTTCACGCGTTCTCTCCAATAATTTAGTAAATGTTCGATGTTCAGGGTGCCTTCTGTTTGGATATTTATTTCTGTACAATCTGGCTGCTTCATAAGGATCTTCATCTGCTTTTCCAAATATTAGGAGCATATCAATTAACTCGTCTCTCGTATAACTTAACGGCATTTTAAAAACGTATCAATTAATTTTAAATTAACAATTATAATCTTCAATAATACAATTGTTATTAACAAGCACTGGCAACTAAATTGCATTGATTGACGTTTGACTACTAGATTAAAGTTTAATTGTTTCTTTTGTGTCTACCGCAACTTGATATATTGGACAAAAATAACATCGAGTGTAAAACATTCATGCGCTACTAGATTAAAATGTTAGTTTGCTTTTTGGTAGGGAAAGAAATGAATTTTTAAGAAAAACGAAATACCATCGTAAAAAGAATGTTTTTAGGATCTCAATAATAAAAAAAATGATGGTATTCTATTTAAAAAAAAAGTTGAAAGTCGCCATTTTGAAATAATTCGTCCAATTGAAAATCTGATATCACCATCGTGTAGAGAATGTCCTGAAAGATATTACTGCCAAATATTTTGAAAGTAGTAACCATAGTGTGGCTAAAAAAAATAAGGCGCTTACTTTGAAACAGGTTGTTTAGTTATGTAACAAGACGCATATTGGATGAAACATGGAGAGGGGAGACCTAACAGAACATTCAACACCATACAGCACTCGTCCCTGTTGAAAGCCCTGAAAAACTCAGGAACACCGCACTATCTCATCAACCGGGTAATTACATCCTGCCTACAGGAAAATCCGATGCTGCAATGGTTTGGACAAAGAACAAAAGTATATAAGAAAACGGAACGGGTTTAGCAAGGATGCCCACTTTCGCCCAAACTATTCACGATGACTCTGCACAGGGTTCTAGTAAAAACAGCTTCAGAACTGACGACACCATCATCAATCGAAGAAAATCTTAACCTGCATAAGATTCTTGCCTATGCGGATGACCTACTAATTATAGCGGAAGAGGAGGAAGACGCGAGGAGACTTTTGGACATGTTGGTAGCAAACTTAACCGAGGCAGGTTTAGAAATAAACATCAACAAATGCGAAGTGATGGTAAGAGTCCCAGACAAAGAAAGAATTAGAGGAACAGCCGATAACATACTGAAAATAGGGAGCCGGGAACTAAAATAAACACGCAAACTCAAGTACCTAGGCGTTTATCTCTCAGATTCATTAGCAAGACCGGAGACAGTAAACCAAAGAATAACAAAAGCACGCCAAGTCACACATAAGATTCTTCCTCTCCTACAGCAACATAAACTACCAAACGGAATAAAGAAGACAATATACAATTCCATCATAGCCACAACTGCTTTATACGGACTGAAAACCACCGCAATCCCGAAAACCAACAGAATGGCACTTCGAAGTATGGAAAAGAAAATACTCAAACTATTGAAACTAACCACGGGGGAAGAAAATACTTCGACGGCACAAGGAATTCTAGAAGGGAAAACAATAACTAAACGGCTCACTACATCAAGAATTAAATACTGGGCACATATTCTAAGAAGACCTGCCAACCATCCTCTGCAGCAAGCTCATGCCATGCAAACAGGAGAAAAGAAGATCAGAAGACCATGCTACACGTGGAATACATCATTGGAGAGGGACATCCAAAACACCGACATACATAAAGAGACATGGCAGGACTGGGCACGAAGAAAAGAGGATATCCGAAGAGAGGTAAGAAGAGTATACGCACTGATTGAAGAATCCGATCAAGATTCGACTGAAGAAGAACAGGATAACGAAAAAGCAGAAGCAGTAAGAGGGTGAGGAAGGGGAAAACAAAGGAGAAGGAACAAAACAAGTACCAGTGAGAAAGAAAACGATGGACTCCAAGCTGACAACTGCAGAGGGGAAGGTTGGAAAAGAAGGAAGAAAAATCGAGAGTCGACATTAAAATTAAGTGGAAAATGCGAATTAGGGTTAATATTAAGATATTAGTTATTACTAAACTAAGATAAGTAGAATCTGTTACCTTAGAACAATAGATAGATAAGAGATACGAACAATGTGAAACTTTGATACCAAAGTTTATTAGCGTCAAATACATAATCGCATAACGGTTCCGGTTACGTACTCAAAATCATATTGATGCGTAGTTTACTAACTACCCGGTGTTGCAGCAGCGGTGTCTTGCGGAATGCACTGCAGACATGCTAACGCGGTGCAACATACCACCCGATCCCACCCTATCCCATAAAATCCGTCCCGCCTACTGGCATGGGGTGGGCCTGGCGTAAACCAGGGGTGACCCTCGAGTCAGCTCCATGTCAGATGATGATGATGATGATGATGATTATTATTATTATTCAATTAAATATTTTATTGTCATAAGCTAAATAAATAAATAAAATAATTTCAGCAATTTATGTCACTGATTAAAAATATCAAATCAACCAAAGTTTTGTTCTTAATCAGTTACCTACGATCATTTGTAATCTGTCCGACTTTTCATATTAACTTCCGTTTAAAAAATTTACTGGCTGAATTGGTCGTCATGATTGCGCGTATAAAGATATAAACTATCAATCAATCATAATAACATAATTAGAATTATCACTAATATTTAATAACTTATAATATAACGCGGAAAACCATAAAATGGGATTTACAATCAGGTTAATCTTACAATGTGGCGAAATGTAAATAAAAACAGAACAGAATCCCGTCGAAAACCGAAAAAAACAATTAGGTACAAGAGCAGGAGTGCCAGGGACTCATCATTCGAAATGCAGAATGCGAGACATTTCTCGCATTACGGAAATGCAAGCGCATTTTGGATTCGAATAACTAATTCGAATGAATATCTCGATTATTAAAATCATTCGATTATGCCCATCACTACCACCATACATACATACAAATAAGCAAGCAAGTGAAACTAAATAGTTATGATAATAATAATAAAATAAGTGTCCCGTCGCCAAAACAACAGCGTGAAAACGGCGGTGTCCGAATGTCCTGCGCCGTTTAACTGTAGGTCCCTTGTACTTTCACCTTAGCGCTGTAGAGAAGCACGTGATAGAGGAAACGACGGTGCCCAGCAGTAGCATATGAACGACTGCCGATAAAAACGTAATGATATCATGTTATCAATATTACAATTTACTTTCAGCTTAGACGGTGTCGTCATTTGTGAACTACACCCGGCATTATCAGGTAAGGACCGACCTGTAGCTTGTCTGCCTTTACAAACATTTGCTCTAGAAGTTTGAGAGAAGTCGCAAGCGAGCTTCGAACGCGATCGGTCGTGCCGTATGTTCGAGCGTTATCAGTGACTTTAACTGTTCTAATCTCTAGTTCTTACTTCTTTAAACGACGTGAATTAAATTATTTAAAACCGTTGTGCATTAAATTCATTAACCTGCTGAGGCCCTCGTGGCCGAACAGTAGTAGCATCATGGTCGACGTTAAAACAAACAACAAGCGCGATAGCAGCGCACTTTCGCCTAATCTAGATGACCCCAACAAAAGATATCTATTTGATCCTAAACAACTAATAACAAACAACAAATTTTATTTACCCCCCGATTCGTCAAATCCCATTTATCAAGGCAGTAATGCTAAACCATCGCAAGAAATAATGGAAACGAACCAACAAACAACTGTGCAAAAACCAAAAATTCCACCGATATACCTGCATGAAGGTAAGAACTATCAAGAAGTGCTAAAAGATATTCAACGTGAAACTGAAGGGGAATTTACAACAGCATATAAAGGTAATTTCTTACGCATTAATCTATCTAATATCGAAAGCTATCGTAAATTAACCAAATATTATGATTCACATGATATTAAATATCATACTTTTAAAAATCCCGATTCACAAACCCTCTCAGTAGTTTTACGAAGCGTGCCCATCTCCTTAACGGAAGAAGAAATCAAAAACGAATTAATTCACCTCAAATTTCCAGTCACCAAAGTTGCGAGATTATACAACAAAGCAAAATACCCTATTCCTGTATGTGCAGTTGAACTTGACAAAAATGAAGAAACCAACATAATTTTTACTCTTAATAAATTAAACCACTGCATTATAAATGTGGAACCAAGGCGCAAATCACCGGACATACCTCAATGCTCACGCTGCCAATTATTCGGTCACACCAAAAACTACTGTAAGCTTACCCCACGCTGTATAAAATGCAAACAAAATCACCATTACAAAGATTGCACTAAAAACTCGAACGATAAGCCACAATGTGTAAACTGCGAAGGGGAACACCCAGCGAATTATAGAGGATGTCCCTACTTTCAATCATTATCACAAAAGCTAATACACCAGTCCTCCCCCCCCCGACACAAGGTTTCCTTTGATAACAATCCTGTCAATTTCCCACCCCTACCCAGTTCCACCAGCCAACAGTCAAATAATAGAACATTTTCCCGTACCCTAACACATGCACACCAACGTCCCATCCCAACTCAAAACTCTAATAACCAAGAATCAACAGACCTAGTAACGGTAATAGTAAAAACGCTACTAGAACTTCTTACACCCCACCTGGATAAAATCAAATCCATTCTAATCACGCTATTACCAACACTTTTCAACAATGGCAGTTAATCAGCCAAACCATCATAAGCTAACAATTGCAAGTTGGAACGCTGACGGCATAAAATCTAAACGTTCGGGCCTCATGGCCTTCATAGCCAACCATGATATTGACATTGCCTGTATTAGCGAAACGCACTTAATCGACACAGAACGCTTTAATATACCCGGATATACCGTCTTCAGACATGACAGAGCTGCACCCATAGCATCAGGGGGAGTTGCTATTATTGCAAAGAAAAAATTATCAATTTGTCCACTACCAAACCAAATCATGGAAAGTTTAGAAGCCGTAGAAGCCAGATTACAATTAACAAAAAATAGATCTTTAAGAATCTCAAGCGTATATAAACAACCCAACAGAGTATTATCAGAACTCGATCTTCAAAAATTATTTAGCAGTAACGAAGCAACTTACGTTATAGGCGACTTGAATTGTAAGAACACCATCTGGGGATGCAGAATAAACAATCCAAATGGTCAGCGACTATTGAACTTTGCCAACGCTCATGCAATCCAGATCTCAGCTCCTACGTCCCCAACACACTTCCCATATCGCATTGATCACCAACCCGACATCCTAAGTATCATTCTACACAAAAACAATACGCTACCCATCTTCCAAACTGTTACCACGGATCTAGATTCGGACCACCTTCCAATAATTATAAACTTTGCGGAGATACCACACGAAATTAAACAAATACCTAGGCTGATCAATGGACGAGTTGACTGGGAATTATTTCAACAAAATATGGATGAATCACTACAATGTCCAATAATTCATACTGAATCAGACGTTGACGCAGCTATTACTAAACTTCAGGATGCAATCAATAAATCTATCCAAGAGGCAACGACTATCCAACGTCAGCAAAGCAAGCCGAACTATCTTCAGCCCCCCATAGAAATACTAAATCTAATCCAAGAAAAAAACAGAATCAGAAGAAACTGGCAGAGATGGAGAGAGCCGCACCAAAAACAATTATTAAACCAATTAAATCGACAAGTCCAACTAGCCCTCGACACTCACCGAATCAACACATATAGGAGATACATAGATGAGCTACAACCCAAGGATCCCTCGATGTGGCAAGCAACAAGACGAATACTTAAAAAAGCGCCCACTCCAACATCATTAAAAAATAATGATACCATACTCACCACAGACGAAGAAAAAGCTGAACATTTCGCAAGCTATCTAGAAAAAATTTTCACAACTACAGTTCGCCATGATAATATGAATACAACCCAGCACATTAAGAATCATATTGCAGAAAACACACCACGCTCAGTAGGAATTATAGAAGCAATTACACCAACTGAAATAGCCAAATATATTAATAATCTGCCCAATAAGAAAGCTCCTGGACCTGATCGAATTCCAAACATTGTACTTAAACATTTTTCAAGAAAATCTACGTGCTATCTAACCGCAATATTTAATGGTTGTCTCAGAACAGGTTACTTTCCGGTGTATTGGAAAAATGCACAAATAATAATGTTTAACAAACCAGGAAAGAGTCCACTCTATCCTACCAATTACAGGCCCATTAGCCTCCTGACAACATTCTCTAAACTCCTTGAAAAATGTATTTCGGCTAGATTAAATTCTGAACTTAACACTAAGAACACAATCCCTTCTTTCCAATTCGGATTCAGAACTAAACACTCGACAAACCATCAACTTACAAGAATCGCAGAAATAATTGAGAGAGGCTATGAATCTAAACATCACATAGTAGCTGCCTTCATTGACATTGCCAAAGCATTTGACACAGTATGGACACTGGGACTGATTTACAAAATAATGATTATAAACCTACCAAACTACTTGATCCTAATCCTGAAATCATTTCTTGAAAACAGGAGATTTCAAGTTAGGGTAAATGCCACTTTATCAACCGTAAAAAATATTTCAGCTGGAATTCCTCAAGGCTCAATATTGGGACCTATCCTATATAATATTTTCATGTACGACATTCCTCAAATGCATAATTAGTCTATCGCAATGTATGCAGACGATACTGTCATTATCACGCAGAATGAAAACATAAATACCGCTGCACATCGTCTCCAATCCAGCATGGACGAACTGGATGAATGGTTGAAAAAATGGAATATTTCTATTAACCCCACTAAATGTGAAGCCAAAATCTTCACTCTAAGATTCCCTGCTCTACCACCAACTATCGTGATAAATAACGAATCCATCCCTTGGAACCCCGCGGACCAGGGTGTCAAATATTTAGGAGTGTACTTAGACAAGCGATTGACGTGGAAATTACATATAAACAAAAAACTAAACGAGTGCCATTCGAGACTTAGTCAACTATACCCCATAATTAATCGAAATTTCCCGTTAAAACATGAATGCGCCCTCCTCATATACACATCCCTTCTAAGGCCAACAATGACATACGCCTGCACAGTATGGGGAGCTGCTCCAAACTCTACAATTAAAAAGTTACAAGCATTCCAAAATAAAGTTCTTCGAATTATAACAAATGCCCCTTGGTTCGTCCGTAACAACCAGCTACACAACGAACTGAAAATACCTCCTATACAAACATTTATTAAGAAGTGCGTTTTAACATTTAATAATAAACTAAAAGAGTGCCCAGGTGCTGTGAGTTATTCACTAGGTCAAAAAAGGAATTCACAAACGCTTAAAGCGTAAACTGCCCCAAGACCTGCTCTCGTCTGATGATGAGGAACTCAGCGATTGAGGATCTCCAATGGAGCTGACCTCTCTACGTTAATATTGTGAAAAGTGTAATCAATGTGAACATTTCTGTGTATAGCTATTATAGCTGATCCGGAAGAGGAATTATTAAAAAAAAAAAAAAAAAAAAAAAAGGTTCCCATTGCTCAATAAGCAATCTAGTAAAAGATGCCGGAGAATATACGAAAACCGGAAAGGAAACTATGACCGAACTATTTCGGGTACACTTTCCGGGGTCGGACCTAATGAATCAGGCACTGCTAGACTGGCAAAGCCAAGGACCAGATATCTTGAAATACAGAGCGTCAAGGGTAGATTGCGTAACAGCCAGGAAAGTGATTACATTCAGGAAAATCAAATGGGCCATAAACTCTGAACCATACAAATCATCGGGAACGGATGAAATCATTCCAGCCATGCTGCAGAGGGGATCGGACCTCCTGCTCATAAGAGTCTGTAAGATTCTGAGAGCCAGTATGGCTATGAAGTACCTCCCGAGAATATGGAGACTAACTAGGGTGGTCTTTATACCCAAGACTGGTCGAGCTGACTATTCTCAGGCTAAGGCCTACAGGCCCATTAGTCTTATGTCATTTGTACTTAAGACAATGGAAAAGTTGCTCGATAGGAATATTAGGGACGGTGTGCTGGTAATCAGTCCTCTACACCGCAACCAGTTTGAATACAGAGCAGGTGCATCAACAGAAACAGCACTTCACCATCTTGTTAGAAGGGCGGAGAAAACGCTGGAAACTAAAGGGATTCTTCTAGGGGCATTCTTGGACATAGAAGGAGCCTTTGACAATACATCATTCAACTCGATCTCAACAGTCATGAGAAATCTTGGTCTGGAGGAGACCTGCTGCAGGTGGATAGACTGCATGCTAAGAGGGAGAGTGGTCTACACGTCGTTGTTGGACGAGACGCTGGCGGTCCGGGTGGCAGGGGGATGTCCGCAAGGAGGAGTTCTCTCGCCCCTGCTATGGAACCTTGTCATGGACGGACTGCTGGTGAACCTCAGCAACGAAGGTTTTTCATCCCTTGGATACGCGGATGACTTAGTCATTCTAGTAGAAGGGAAATTCATTAATACGGTCAGGGAGCGTATGCAAATGGCCCTGAACGTAGTAACCCGGTGGACAGAAAGGGAAGGCCTGAAGGTCAGTCCCCAAAAGACCACCATAGTACCCTTTACGAGAAGGAGGAATCTAGGGGGATTATGTCCCCTTCTTCTTGCCGGTCAAGCAATCAATTTAACGGGAGAGCTAAAATACTTGGGGGTAATTCTATACTCCAAGCTTACCTGGAACCAGCACATTGAGAAAGTTATAAGGAAAGCGGAGATTACCCTTGCGGTAGTCAGACGTACTTATAACAAATCGTGGGGTTTAAGACCAAGCATGGTGCACTGGCTGCAGACCAGAGTGGTCAGACCTGCGATAATTTATGCAGCCTTGATGTGGTGGCCCAAGGTTAAGCAGGAAACAGCAAAACTAAGAATAGGCAAGATTCAAAGGCTTGCCTGTCTAGCAATTACGGGGGCAATGAGAACTACGCCCACCGCTGCAATGGGAACTCTCCTTGACCTCCCCACCCTTCACCTGGTGATTAGGGGGAGGCTAGACTGGGACTATATAGATTTCAGAGTGTACAGTTCAATCTTCGTGCAGATACTGAACACACGAGGTTAATTGACAGCACTGGAGGTCCCATGCTTAACATAAGAACGGACCATATGCCGTCAAAACACCAAACAGACACACTCTTTGAGGTCACAATTCAGGATCGAACAGTCTGGATATCTCCTGGGCCTGACTTTCCTCCTGGAAGCCTAATCTGGTACGCAGACGGCTCAAAAACCGAGACGGGAACTGGTGCAGGCATACACGGTGTAACGCCAAGGCAAAGTTATAGCTTTGCACTCGGCAGGTACACCTCCGTTTTTCAAACGGAAATATACGCGATTCTTCAATGTGCGCGGGAAAACAAAAGAAGGGCCTACGCCCTACGTAGGTAGGCGTTTCTACATCCTATCGGACAGCCAGGCGGCCCTAAAAGCACTTTCAAGCTCCAAGGCCTCATCCAGACTGGTCTGGGAATGCTACTAAGTACTCAACGACCTGACAGGACAAAACACCGTGAGGCTGCTCTGGGGTGCCGGGCCACTGTGGGATCGTAGAAAACGAAAAAGCAGACGAACTCTCAAGGCAGGGTTCTGCAAGGCCGTTTTACGGGCCTGAACCTGCACTGGGAGTATCAAGATATGCAAACGGTAGCCTAATCAGCGACTGGATTTGCAACCAGCACAAAACCTACTGGCTAGCCAGACCAGGGTTAACCCATAGCAAAGCATTCATTAAAGGACCTTGCAGACATAAAGCAATAGAACTGCTTAAGCTAAGCAGGACGCAGCTAAAAATCCTTACGGGCCTCCTAACAGGGCACATGACTGTTAAGGATCACCTGATCAGGATCAAGAAATTCGATGGTGACCCCACATGCAGACTCTGCAGTGAGGCACCAGAAACCGCAAAGCACATCCTATGCAGCTGTAATGCGCTGGCTGGAAAAAGACAACGCATATTCGGGCAACCATACATGGAACCGGAGGACTTTGATACGCACCCCGTGAGTGGCCTGTACGCCTTGGTGCAGGGAAGTGAGATCACGGACTGGGTGTGAGCAAATACCAGGGGGTACACAATAAGCCCTATTGACTTGCAACGAAGTGTCCAGTGCGCGGTGTAAATAAATTTTAAATTAAATTTTGTGGCCGCGTAGTGTAACATAAAGGCGCTGGTGGCGTTGGCATTCAGGATTTGTACCCGTCTCCCACCTTGTTTCTATCATCAGTAGGTCTCCCCGCCAACATAAAAGTTATTAACAACATTTTAGATTGGGAATGGAAGGTATAAATACGAACCCCAGCTCCCAAAACAAGCAACTTGAGTCCAAGCCAGTCAAAGAAGAAGTTCAACCTAGATCCAGTCAAGGAAGAGCTTCAACCGAGATCCAGCCGGACGCCGTTTAAATTACGTGTTACTAAAAATTCCAGTCCAGTTAAAATACCTGTTCCAGTTAAAGTAACGATTTTGTTAATCCCAGTTAACTTCAGTTTGTTTGCAAAGTCAAGCCCGCCCGTGTAACATTCGTTCGCTCAGTTGCCTAGGGGTCATATTGCCCTTTTTCAATTCAAGCTACGAACTGTTGTTCAGCGAATCGTGGGAATATATATCGAGCCTAATTCACTTGGGTCGTTTCCCTGTGAAATTACGCTGTATATAGGACCAGTCGAAAAGTTTGGTTTAAAATAGGAATTTGGGTAATTCTCCCTATTTGTATTATTTACTTAAACTTCAGAAAAGATTAGTAAAGGTATAATTCGTTTTCTCAATAGCTTAGGGGTCGTTTTCCCCTTTTCAACGGAGCTAGCGAATTCATACGTAGGGTTTTGTAGCCTTAAGTTGTAAAAGAATCATTTTAATATCCGATTCAAACCGTCCCAAATTTTTACGTTAAATCCCATATTGTCCTAATTTATTACAGATATCCGAAGATTAACTAAGGGAGTGTATTAGGTAAAATACGCTTGCCTAATTGCACTAATTTGTTGTCCAGTCAAGCGACCTGCAGGCTAACGTAACCGAAAACGTCCAGGTTAAATTAATTTCTTTAGTCTTAAACAAGAGCATTGGACCTGAGCTACCCTAAGGCATTACAGCCTCCAGAGAAAAAGGTTGGACGGTTACAGGCTGAAATGTCTCCGGAACCAAGGGTAGACGGACCCAGGAAAAAAAACGGGTTTTAAACGATTTTTAAAGCAATTTAAAAACATTGTTCTTCAAAATGAACACTACAAATTTTACAGTTTTTCTTTAAATATGCAGCATCTCTTTTAAGCAGATCTTCCCTTCTGCTTGCAATTACCCACTGTTTAGCTCTGAAAACAAATCTATAGTTACACACTTTCGTTTGTTTGTTTTTTTTGTTCGTATAAAATTTACTGGTAAATATTATAATTCGTACTTACCGTAAACTGTCTTTGGGAAAATTAAAGAAATTCACATTTTTATTTAAATTTGAATTGTTTGTACAATTAGGTGCCGAACAATGACCTCCCTTCTTTTTACTCATTATGTTGTAATATGTAAAATATGAAACAATTAACTTTGTAAAAAATACTAATTAGCGCTAATACTAAAACAAACTAGTTACAGCGCTTTACAACTAGTAAAGCAGTAGTGATACCACGTTTTACTATGCTGAGATTGGGAACACCCGAGACTGAAACTACTTTCGAAAATGGCACTACCGTCGCATGCGCACAAAAATCTAGCACCAGTAATACGCGCGAGTTTCGCTACTGCATTCGTAGATATTTATACTGTGGTACTAGCAAGTAAATGATAATAAAAGAGGTTTAGGTACATTTAGGCAACGCGTTGCCATCCGAAGCCACACCGAATTGTAGTCGTTCCGCTGTGGTTTCGAATCTCAGCTGGGCGACCGCATTTCTCGTAGTTAAGTTTAGGGTGCATGTTGCATGAATGGTTAGTGTGTAAGGGACGTCCGCACCCCCCTGAAGTAATGCAAAAGCGGTTCCGAGGGGGGGGGGGCGGCAGTATGAATGAATGAGAGAACAAACAAGGTACATTTCACAAAATTATTATAAGAAAGTTTGGCTATTTCTACAATTCATGCCAATGTGATTTACAGCAACTCTAATAATATGAAAGTTTCCATTGAAGTTGACCAAATATGAGTAGTTTAATGATTGCAGTAAAACTCAATTATTGTGTAATAGTTATTTATTTGAAACAGAAGATTTACACGTCTATTTCGAATGATTTTGAGCTAGTTTAGTTACTTATATAATATTTAGTAACTCACATATAAACATGTACATTTGTTACAGTAAAACAGGAAGAGATTCTAACATTAGAATTGCCTTCAGAAGCATTTGATTTAAAGCTTGATGCTAAATATGATATCGATAGCTCCATCAAACTGGAATCATTACATGAAGAATTAGATCTAAAAACTGAAATTTCTACTAACACTGAAGATCATGTAATAATAGACCCTCCATTGACATGCTTCATACAACAAAGTCTTAAAATTCATACTGGGGAAAAGTTATATAAATGCAATGTATGTGACTACGAAAGCGCACAGAAGCCTATCTTGCAAGCACATATGAAAACTCATACAGGAGAGAAACCCTTCAAGTGTAATTTATGTGACTACAAAAGTGCACAGAAGATTCACTTGCGAATGCATATGAGCAATCATACAGGAGAGAAACCCTACAAGTGCAATTTATGTGACTATAAAAGTGCATACAAGAATAGCTTGCAAATGCATATGAGCACTCATACAGGAGAGAAACCCTTCAAGTGCAATGTATGTGACTACAAAAGCGCACAGAAGCCTATCTTGCAAGCACATATGAGAACTCATACAGGAGAGAAACCCTTCAAGTGTAATTTATGTGACTACAAAAGTGCACAGAAGATTCACTTGCGAATGCATATGAGCAATCATACAGGAGAGAAACCCTACAAGTGCAATATATGTGACTACAAAAGTGCATACAAGAATAGCTTGCATAGGCATATGAGCACTCATTCAGGAGAGAAACCCTTCAAGTGCAATATATGTAACTATGAAAGTGCATACGATAGTGGCTTGAGAAAACATATGAGCACTCACACAGGAGAGAAACCCTTCAAGTGCAATATATGTAACTATGAAAGTGCACACAAGGGTGGCTTGAGAAAACATATGAGCACTCACACAGGAGAAAAACCCTTCAAGTGCAATATATGTAACTATAAAAATGTACAGAAGATTAATTTGCAGAAGCACATGAGAACTCATACAGGCGAGAAACCCTTCAAGTGCAATATATGTGTCTTTGAAAGTGCATACAAGAATAGCTTGCAAACGCATATGAGCACTCACACAGGAGAAAAACCTTTCAAGTGCAATATATGTAGCTTTGAATGTGCACACAAGAAAAACGTACGGTTGCATATGAGCACTCATACAGGAGAAAAACCCTTCAAGTGTAATCTATGTCTCTTTGAAAGTGCGTACAAGAGTAGCTTGAGGAAGCATATGAGCACTCACACTGGAGAGAAACCCTTCAAGTGCAATATATGTAACTATGAAAATGTACAGAAGATTAACTTGGAGAAGCATATGAGTACTCATAGAGGAGAAAAACCCTTCAAGTGGCTTTGAAAGTACACAGAAGAGTAACTTGCGAGGGCATATGAGAACTCATACAGGAGAGAAATGCACCGTTTCATTACAAAATTTATAATTGGCAGATTGTAAGGTTTAATTAATGGATTATTTTATTATTAATAGATATAATTATTTTGAAGCTTTTGTTAATGTTAATTGCAATGTTGTTCTTTCGAAAATGTTTTATTTATGTAGTATTTGTAGGATTTTTCTTGTGCCTGTATGAATATTTATAAAGCAATCTTAAAAGTTACGTTTATTTGTTATAAACTAACTAACCTTGTTTCTATGCAAAACACTATAAGCAATAGTCTTATTCAGGGAAACTTTTTGTGTGATGTGATTAGAATGGATGCCTTCTAAATTCAAAACTATGTTGAAACCAATCTGGACATATGGACTACAACTTTGGGGAAGTGCCAAATCAACCCGAATTAAATTAATAAAATATTTTAATCCAAAACAATACGTTCCCTGGTGGATGCGTCATGGTATCTTGGCATTCCATTCGTCACTAAAGATATCCACAGATTTGCTCAAAATTAGTACGATAGGATCCAGGGCCGCAACAATGATCTCGTACACTAACTGACCACTTCTAAGACTAAATAGGATCTTTCCCCACGACCTGCAAGCACCCTAACGTAAAAGAACTACTATAGGAGTACCACTAATGGGTGGTTTCTTCAAAGAAAGCCTATATAAATCATTATATTTACTTAATGCTCCTTGTAGAGTAGATTGTAAATTTACTTATAACAAACTAAAAAAAAAGTGTGTGCGTTTAATGTTTTAGTGGAATTTTGCTACTGAATCTATTATACTAACGTTTTTATCAACTGGCTGAACTTAAAGCTGTTGTCGCTATTAGAGGAGTGTCTTACGAGTAACTATTAATTGCAAAATTGCGATTAGATATATATATTTTGCTGTGATATTATAATGGGGGACCTAAATGTTAATTGAGCAAAAGTACCTTCTAAAAGTTCTGTCGTGTAAATTAATATTAAAAAAAAATGGGATTTGACAGCATAGCAATTTTCCCATCTGTCATAATTTTGAATTCTATTGGTAGTCAAGGAAAATTGTGAAATAACTTTTGTTTTTGTTTATGGTTTTTGGGTTTTTTTGTATTTCTTTTTGGAATTTTTAATTTGAAATACGTTAAGAGAAATGTAATAATTATAAAAGATAATGGAACATAATCAGATCGAATGTGAGTTTTAATCGACGCTATGGAAATGGTTGAGCTTGATGTGTTAGGAAGAGCCTGTTGTGTACAATAAACTGAACCAACCTGGAATGAGATGAATGCAGTCTTGGCGCTTGAGGAGTAGCTTCCCAGGGGCATTTAGTGTGCCCATCTTCAGTAAAAATGTTGGTGGTGTTAGAGTTTTGTGTATTCAAGTAGAAGCCACGAGAGGAGACATTTCTCGTATACCCTGTGATGATAGTTTCATGTTTTGAGCTAGCCGACGTTAATATTGTGCTATAATTTTTAAATTACATAAGACAGTTATAATTGAAATTTGCAAGTGGTAATCAGTATGTGGCATATAACGACAGCAATATATATAGTGTTTCTTATTGTTACTTCTCTGAATGACTGTTTAACGGGAACTTACGTGTTCAATATGCAAACTCCAGAATTTCCAACCTTCATAAGCAAGACATCCGGTAAAGCACTCACCAATTGAATTTATATATACACGTAATTTATTCACTCATGTTACGTTTACATATACAGTGAGAGCCAAAATGATTTGTTCATTTTTAATAGGAAATAACAAAAAATATATTTTATTAATCGCTAAATTACTGATAACAATCGAAAGAGGAGGCTTTGGAGATATTTTGACAGTTGTCAAAATGGTGCGTTGGAATATACAGCATCGCATATTTTGTGTTGACAATTTTATTAAATTTAGTTCAATTATTCAAACTCAACGTTTATTTCGTCAACATTTTAATGTTCGTGATGTACCGGCTCGAACTGTTATTTCGTATTGGGTAAGGAAGTGGCGAAATCATGGTTTAGTTGAGAGAAGAAAATCAACCGGGAGGATTCGCTCTGCATGCAATCTTGAAAATGAGGAACGGGTGAGACAATCAATTCTGCGTAGCCCAACTCGATCAGTTCGACGGCATGCGGCAGCGTTAAATTTATCTGCAACAAGTACCCGACCAATGCTGCACAAAATGAAGTTTCATCCATACAAAATAGCAGTGGTACAGAAGTTAACTGATCGTGATAAGCAAAGCCGTATTGAGTTTTGTCAACGTTTTTTTGGAGTTAAGGAATGAGGAACCCGATATCGCACAACATCTTTTCATGAGCGACGAAGCACACTTTACCGTACATGGCATGGTAAATAAACAGAATTTTCGATACTGGGCTACCGAAAACCCGTGTGAAATCTATGAAAGACCCTTACATTCCCCAAAAGTGACTGTTTGGTGTGCTGTATCATCGTCAAAAATCATCGGTCCATATTTTTTTGAAGAAAACGGCGAAACAGTCACAGTCAATTCTCAACGGTATGCACATATGCTGCAGACATTTTTTATACCGCAAATTGAAGAAGAAGAAAGAAATCACTTTTTTCAACAAGACGGTGCGACCTGTCATACTGCAAGAATAAGTATGGAGATCCTGCGACAGACATTTCCGAATAGACTAATTTCTCGAAACGGTGATTTGTGATTTTAATTGGCCCCCGAGATCTCCTGATCTTACTGTACCAGACTTTTTTCTTTGGGGATATTTAAAGAGTAGAGTGTTCAAGAGTAAGCCTAGAAATATAGAGGAGCTCAAAAGAAATATCCGACAAGAAATTGAAGCTATTCCACAGGATATGCTTCAACGAGTTATGGCAGATTTCGTCCGTCGTTTAGAAGAGTGTGTGGAGAAGGGGGGCGGACATTTAACACACACTATATTCAGAAAGTAAAACTCCCATTATTACTTTTTAAGATGTCATTAATAATATTTCTGCAATTAAAGTAATTCATGTGTTATTTCCTATTAAAAATGAACAAATCATTTTGGCTCTCATTGTATTATTTAACTACTTTTGTGGAAGTAATCTAATACCTGTAACTATTTAGCATGAGTTAACTCATTACTCAACATTGTGCAACCAATCTCAACATAGAATTTTGAATACTCCGCACCTTGATAACCAATTACAAATGTGCAATTAAAACATTGGACAATCAGTCGAGTGACAATGAAAGAAAATACACTCGGTTGCTTTTTAAAAAGATTTATTTTAAAAGTACAAAAATGACTGAGTTCAATCCGAAACACAGCTTACAATAAAAGCGGTCAAGTTGAATTAAAACTAATTATGAAGGGCAAACATATGCAGCTAGAATTCTCACTACTTATCAATGAAACATAATGCGGATAGCCGGCAAGAGAATTTGCAGAACCATGACAACTCTCGTCAAAACTATATCTGTTGTAAATTTTGAAATGTCGCAATACTAATTCAAAATTGTTATGAAAATTATAAAATTTAAATAGTGGAAATCCGATTTACTAGTCGTGGATAGAGAATAGTATTCTACTCGTCGTAATCGTAATAACTCACTTGGATGATTACAGCACTCGCCTGCTTCTTGTGCTGCAAACTACATCCGCGTGAGTTGTTGCTTATATTACCGCTCGTGGGATAATATACTAATATTTGATACTGAAAACGTACAAAGTGATTTTTTAAAAAGTCAATTGCAGTAGCCTAGGGATTGTCCCGTCTATATTAAGCTTTAGAATCTGACAATATGAAAATTGTAACAGCATAGCTGCCAATAATTAAATAAAGAAGCTTCAATTATTTATTCAAAAATGAATTTCACAGTGCAGCATAAGATATTTATGGTAAAAGCTTATTACCGAACTGGAATCATCATAAATGGTGAGTGGCGGTATTCGATCCAGGAATGCTGCAACGATTTTACAGACCATTTTGGAATTCTTGAATACATTCGATTTTACGATGGCACACTGTGGAATTATTCGATGAAACAGGTGGTGTTACACGAAGAAATGGTAGCGGTAGACCTACAGAACGCACACCAGACGTCCTGGAAAATCTTAGACAAATAATGGCTGAAGCTCCCTCAACTTTACTTCGACGTCTTTCACAGCGCATTGATTTGTCTTACACAACCACGAGGAATATTCTTAAAGCAGATTTAAAGTTATTCCCATATAAAGTAACTTCAGTTCATCAGATTCTACCAGCAGACATGCCTCTAAGAGAACGATATTGTCAATGGTTTTTAAACGCATTTCCTGAAGACAACAACTTGAACAACGTGTTTTTTTCGGACGAAGCATGGTTTCATTTATCTGGATATGTGAACTCCCAAAATATGAGAATTTGGTCTGCGGAGAATCCATATGCGTTTAGAGAAACACCACTTCATCCGCAAAAGCTTGGCGTGTGGATTGGTCTTAGCCGACGACGACTTGTACGACCAATTTTCTTTCAAGGGACAATCAATGCATTAAGGTATCGCGAAGAGATTTTGGAACCTTTTATTAATCAGTTAGATGACCAAGAGCTGCGGGAAGGGTACTTCCAGCAGGATGGCTCGCCTGTTCATTGTACTCTGGAGAACTTGAATTTTATTCAGGAATTCTTCGGCAATAGAGTAATCAGTCGGAACACTCCAGTTGCTTATCTACCCAGGTCCTGTGATTTAACAACGTTGAATTTTTTTGTCTGGCCCTATGTGAAAAATTCAATTTATCAGACAGCAATACAAAATTTAGATGAGCTTACAGCAAGAATAATTCATAAATGCAACGAAATAAATAACTCACAGCACATGCTCGAAAATGTGTCTCGAAGTTTACAAAAACGAGCAAGATTGTGTATAGAGCAAGGGGGTGGACATTTCGAACACTTGCTGTGAAAGAAATCTTGACAAAAACCTGTAATTTACTTACCTTAATAAATTACAAATCAGCTGTAACTAAATACTTGTTCATTTTCACATTTTGTTGGGCCAAAATTTTTAACTACCTGAACTGTAACACAGTTTGACATACAGGTAAATGTCATTCAAAGCTCATTACAGCTGACTGCAGACGGAATAGCTTTTTTTCTAGGCTTGCTGCAATTGACTTTTTAAAAAATCACTTTGTATATTGATGTGTGCTCATACTTCCACTACTACTATCAATACGACCCACTTTACGTTACTATGCCAATCACAATTGCTACTTCTAACACCCACACTACAATTAGCACTATCCCTCTTGTTGTAAATACTAATAATACTAGTCATCATTATCATCATCATCGTCGTCTTCATGGATTGGACCTTCTGGTTCGTTCCGATCTACACATTTAAAATTGATCGTTCCATCGCTTTCTTGGTCGTCCTACAATTCTGCGTCCCTTTGTCGATTGATAATCTTGCACCAGTTTAGAATACGGCTTTCGTTCATTAAGATGCTGCCAGCAGATAGTACGATGTGCTTTTAAATTTTCTAAAAAGCTAGAGATTCGTAACTCTTGTCGAATATCTTCACTTCGTTTTTGGTCCAGAAGTGTGTAGCCTGCCAAGAGTCGCAAACGTTTCATTTCTGCTGCTTCTATGCGTTTCTCTTAGTTCTTCTTAAAATCCAACATTTTTACACTTAAAGTAGACCGGGAACTGCCATGATTTTGTAAATTTTAAGCGTGTTTCTTTACTCGTTCCTTGGAGGTACCTTTTTATCGTTCCCGTCATCTGATTAAATTTAATAATTTTATTATGTGCATCCTTGGATTCATTGTATGCAATGTCGTAACATAAGTAATTAAATTTTTTTACTAGTTCTGTAGTCATATTATTAAAAATAATGAAAGGCAACCACTTTTGTTTTTGTTTCAGATATCATGAGGTTGTGCTCTTTCGATATTAAGTGTAATTTATGTACTGTCTCTTGTCTCTTGTAGTTTGTCCTCAGAGTCTGGTAACACGAAGGCTGCTCTCTTTCCGCTGAGCCTACCTAGCAGGCTGTGATATTGTTACGGGCCAAACGAGCTTTTTCGTCGACCCGCAACAGGAAAGGTAGAAAAGGCCTTCGACTTAGCTCAGAGGGGTAGGGGTGGTTCACGAGAAACGCTTACGGGGGGGGGAATGGTACCTAGTTGTGCACAGAGTAAGTCAAAATTAGCGGGCACCACCTTTCAAATCACAGCTGGTTTTCGGTTCTCGTGGAATGCCAAGACGCCAGCAGCTTACGGGAATCGGACTCACCTTTATTGTGCCTCCTCCTGTATATAAAGCTTACAAAGTTCATACACACAATACAATAAAACTACACAGAAATAAAAGATATATTGCATTTGAAGACAAATGTAATTCTACTGCTGTTTGAAATTGGCAATACCCATAGTACAAGAAAAATATCCAAAACGGTAATAATTGTAGTTAAACATAGAGGGAAGGTTGAACATTCAAGCAGGATAGGCTCGCCGCCAGTGGCTTGCGACATTTACTTTAATGAACAGATCTACGCAGCCAGTAACATTGGAGTTTACAGAAATTATTTAACTTTAACCTAAATGAATAATAAAACACTGGGCAACTGTAGGTTGCCTCACTTTTAATATTACAAGGAAATGAAACTATTCCATTTCTTAGTCTTTAACGACACAGGTAATAACAAACACTGTACAGTACATTGGCAAATTTTACCTTAGTTTTCTCTTGGGTACGGAGTAGAGAGGGGCACAATTGAGGTGCTCCTAGGTTCTTCGGGAAGCAGGAAAAAATTCGCAGGCACGCCCCTGAAGACTGGATCACGAGGGAGATGCAACTCTATGAGCTGAGACTTTCTTTGACGGAGAAACGAAAGACGGAAACTTCAAATACCAAAAACTCCACCGCTGCACACGATGTTCACTTGCAACGGCTCAAAGGAGACTGTCACGAGGTTGAAAGCTTCTATTCCGACACAAGTCGAGAGAACAAATTCACTGAATTGTCTTGACATAAAGTTGACACGCTGTTAATTTTTATTTAATTCGACACAAGATCGTCGAAGATTCTTTTGCCTTAGGCAAAAAAAAATTTTTAAAGTAATCATTTCCCCAAGAAGTCATGGAGTTGAATAAAGAGCATTATCGAGCTGTGATTTTTTACACTTTCACGCGTGGATTAAGTCATATGAATATTTTGAGGACAGCAATTGAGTGGTTAGTGACAAGTCGTGTTCCTTAGCTACCGTAAAGCGGGGTACAATGAATTTCAAGGTGGTCGACTTTTCTTAAATGACAACTTTCGAACTCCTAAGCTAAAAACGGCAGTTACCAAAAAGAATATTAGTCTTGTACGAAACATGATTGAAGAGGACTGGGATGTTACTATCAGGAGTATTCAAGCAACTTTAAAGATTGGTGTGAAAGTTTTGTACTTAAGCTTTGTGTCCGTTGGATTCCCCACAATTTGACTTCAGTTCTATATTGGATCTCTTTGACAATAGGTCGTACCATTTGGTGTACAACATAATTATAGGTAATGAGACGTGGGTATACTGCTATGATCCCGAAAGAAAGCAACAGTCGGCAATTTGTGTTTTTGAGAACGAATCGGCTCCAACAAAAGTTGTTCGTGAAAAAAGCCGAAACAAAAAGATGTTCGCCATATTTTTTGGAAATACTGGACATGTCTTCATGGCTATATGGTACACTACAGTTTGTTTGCCTCAAGTTCTCGCAACAAGTTCGCGGAAAACGTTCAAGAGAAAGGATCATCTTGCATCAAGATAACTCTCGGGAGGACACTGCTGCTCGAACGTATGAGTATTTGAATGCCCAAAACATTGAAATAATGGCTCATTCGTCGTATAGTCCAGACCTGGCACCTAATGATTTCTTTTAATTTCCGCACGTAAAGAATATGTTACGGGGTTTTCGTTTTACATCGGCCGAAGAAGCGGTTGACGCATTTAAAAATGAAATAAATAACGTGGGAAGATTGGAGAAAATGTTTTGAGGATTGGTTTTCGTGGATACAAAAATGCATTGACTGTGGAGGGGAATACTTTGAAAAATTATCAATAAATTTGTTTTGTCAATAAATTGTGTATTACTTTACCAAGCTTAGCAGAAAGAGAACAACCCTCGTACAATTTGATCGTCAGTAAACAACACTGTATTAAGAGTCGCCTTATTAATGTAGAAGCGTTTCCTAAGATTCATCTGCCAAGTTCGGATGACGCCTTTAATGTTTAAATTAAATAATGTAGGTGACAAAGGGCACCCTTGTGTTACTCTACTATTGATTGCTGCAATATTGTTATACTTAAATGACGATGGTGATTCGACTGTAATTTTATTGTTGGCGTATATACTCTGGATTGCGCGTACGCGATGTTAAAGGACACCTTTGTAAAGCATGATTTTCCATATCCTTTCAGAAGCTTTTAAGTAATCGACAGAAGCTATAAAAGGTGTCAGATTAAATTCTTTGCGCTTTCCGATTAATTGCGTGATTGTATATATGCAATCAGAGCAGGATCTCCGTTTTCTAAAGCCATTTTGATTTTCCATGGGTATATTTTCAGTTCTTAGGCGACATGACAGAATGTGTATACATACATTTTATAGCAGCTGTTTAGCAAACTGATGCCTCTGAAGCTGTTGCAGTCATTACGATCCCCATTCTTGAATATTGGGATTATTTTGCTATTTTTCAATCGTCAGGTATGTCTTCAAATTTCCGGCACATACGTATAAAGTATAAAAAGCGCGTGTGAGGTATGGCCGGGGCATATTTTATTATTAATTGTTTAGTTCGTCATTACCTAGAAATTGTTTATTCGTACTATGATGTAACACTGTTAGTAATTCATCCACTGTTATAGAATCAACATTTTGATCCACATGGGCCCAGATTGGCATATTGTCCTCTTCTTGTGTCCACAGCTTTTGATAATACCGCAGCCATTCTTCGTCTTTACTGGGATTGAGTTTAAGGTTATCTTTCTGTGTGCTGTTAAAGTATTTTAATGCTTTATAGGCTTTGTCTTGTCGTCCATCAGCTTAACGTTTTATATCTTATATATTTATCCTAGCTTGCTTGTTTAATTTTTCTAACTTCTCTTTTGACCAGTGTGCTTCAGTAACTCAGTTTGTTCGACTTTTTTCGGAAGGTTCTCTATGATGTGTTAAATATGCTTGCTTTTATCTCTAAGAAGTTCAGCAATTTCTTTGTTCCACAACTTTAAGCCTCTACTATTGTATCTTTTATATATTGTACCTAGTGCTTGTTTCGCTGCTTTAGTTGTACGTTTTCAATGCCTTCTAATGCCTTTAATGTTCTCACTAATGGGTTTCTTGTTTATGTATTGCTTCATTCTGTTTTGGTACAAAAGTCGTATACTGTCAACTTGTAGTAAATGAACTTTAAAGGTTCCTTTAGGCGCGACTGTCCTAGTTCTAAGTTCCTCCCATCTAGTGTGGTTATGATTTTTGGCATTAACAGAAAATGGTCGGATCCAATATCGCTATCTCTGTATACACGTGAATCGTGGATAAATGTGGCTATAACTTCACATTAACTAAAACGTAATCTACAATAAATCTGCAACCTCGAGAGCTCTATATGTATTTCTGTATATCTTTATGAGGGAAAAACGTATTGCTTATTGTTAGGTTATTAAATGTGGCAAAATCTATCGGAGATTTTCCGTTGCTGTTTAATGTGGTTTCACCATGTAGGCCCATTACACATTCTATATGGGCATTACCAACTCTTGCGTTAAAATCGCCTGCTACTATTATGTAATCGTTCTGTAATTCTACCTTTAAATTTCGACTTATTGAAAAGTTCTGAAACAAAGTACCAGACGCAATGCAAATTATTATTATATTTCTAAAATTAACATTATGTCCGGGCTTATCCGAAACTGCAGTATCCGTGGCTAACCGAATTTTACAGATTACTTAATTTGGTTACAGTTTAGGCCACGCTAATTTTGAATGGCCGATTTTAACTACAAAGGACCTTACTATATGTATTAACACGCCGCATAACATTTTAAAGATTATTCAACAATAATATCCTTCAGTAAAGCACCTAAACGATATTTCAGCTAAACACAAACACCGTCTTGCTATTTTGATATGTGTGATGAAAACTATAGTCGAGCTAACTCACATTAAGTTGGCGCTATCAACTATCCAAAAACGTATAAATTATCTGTGTGCGGAATTACTCTTCGTCCAGGGCTACCCAAATTTCCCTTGCTGTTTATATCAGCTAATAAAATTAATAACTGTTAAGCTGCAATTGAAGGGAAACAATAGGAATCGTCGAATAAATTGTTTTTAGGATATAAAACATAGCTAAAGTTCACAGTAGGCGGTTTTATGTCTACAACATAACGCGCTAGATGTATAAAGCCTTTGGTTCAAATTAATCCTTGTATTACATAACATATGAACACAACTGTGTATGTAATAACTCTACTAAAAATCCGTATTTTCTGGAAATAAGAAATGTGATTAGCATTGATCGTTGCCATCGACGTAACTCTTTTTAACGGGCAGAGATGTCTAGTGACACTTTATTTAAAAGCCCTTTGTATTCTGATGCGTAACAATCCTTTGACTTTTGTCGATTCAAATTAAAAAGTTGTAAACTAGATCAAATTTAGACGCTTTAAGATAAATCTGAAATGTTGTCACGCCTATTTTTTTTCTCGAACTACATGGTAATGGTTGAAATTGCAAAATCAACTTCGCAACTACGCCTCTGGTTCGGTAGAAAATTAACAAGTTTCACAGATGTTAGTATCCCGGAAACCCAATCTAAAAAGGAGTAGGTTCCAACAATTAATTTATAGGCGCCACCGACTTATAATTTACTAACATCGTCCGAGGTGGAAAATGAGAAGTTGGACCCCAAGATAGATAATCACCTACCTTTATATTTCCTATCTGTTCTTTATGTAGACTTAGTTCCAGATATTTCGTCGTAAACGAAAACACAAGTTGCAACCAAACCCATATTTAATTAATCGATGATACAACCCACAGCTATAATTCTTCAAAAATAAATAAAATGGCAAATAGCAGTCCCAATTTTACGTTCAAGTACTAACATAACTAATTTAACCAGGCGAGACTCAAACAAAGTATGGACAATTATTGCGCTCCCCAGAATAAACTAATATTAAATATTTGGCGCATAATACGACGTAAGAAACCTCCGCAGTTCGTGCTAATGCGTGATCGTGAACCGACCTAGGGAAGAAAAAAACTTCCTGCAATCCAACCCTGAAAATGCAATACAATCCCAACTTTTGCAGCACCCTATATATAATGTACGTAAAATTGTTCTCCCAATAAATTTGATAATATAATATTACTGAACGTCTAGATATTCCCTCAATTATACCCCAATATTACAATCCTTTGACACAATCAATTAACTAAATTATACTTATTCGCAGATAATGCAATTATAAATAACAAATGCCACGTGATAAAATTTTACAGTGAAACAACATTTCCCTGTTGCAAGTGGAAACGGCTATCTCTGCAGCCAGGTTCCAGAATTCTTATCACTGGGGCCAAGCGCATCGGTCTTGGAAAACTGTCCCAAGGTACCTACTCGTCTATGTCTGCGTATTTAGTTGACCTTATTTACGGGATTTCCAACCGAGCGAATTTTGCCTAAATTAATACATCGGATATTAGTATTAATGTTCGGGGAAGATTTAAGGCTGAACAAATTTCTCTATAAATAACCAATTCACCAGTTGATGGGAACTGGCATTAAAAAAAATCTTCTTGGCCGGAAAAATCTCTAGATTGGAATTTTAAATTCCTGGAGTCCCTGTACTTCCTCTACCATAGGAAACAACTCCCGTGCAGTGACTTTTAAATCGGAAAATTAATTTCCAAATCGATAACGATTTTACCAAAATTAAATCAGTTTGCACAATCTACTTCCGGTCAACCGTCAATACTCAAGTGTCCTCGTTCCGAAACTTGTGTTTCGAAATTTTTCTGTTCCCCCTAAATTTCCGAAACTCTAATACGATGCGCGTTCGCGAAATGGTAAACTTCGAAATGTAAAAATTCCTATAGTTATTCGAACAACTAAATAGGTAGAACGGGTTGCTTTCAACCAGGCGCGGAATTCGTTACAATGTACACCGTGGAAGTTAAATATTGTGGTTTACCGGACGTTTTCCGAAAATTTAATAACAAAACTGCAAAGAACGAAGTTCCAAAAACCATACGGGTCATGATAAGTATTGTTATTAGGCTCCTAAATTTGATATTAGCGAAATCCTTTTTCGTGCAAAAATAAATCATAAAATGATTAGAATAATTATAATTAGAAACAGATTTATATTACTTTTAAAATATACGAGGTGAAGGCATGACTACTGTAACCGAACATCATAAGGTTAGTCTGATTTATTTTTAACACTTAAATAAAATATGCGGATTCCAAAACTGAAGCCATGTACAACGTGTTCTATATATGTTGTGTTTGAGATAAGCCAATTCTAGTTATTTAAGACAAACAGTTCATGAATAAATTGTTAAATAATGCGTTTTTTTGTATAACAAAGATCTAGAGTTTATGTTCATTAATGAATTTTTTTTCTAACCTATTTTTATAACTTTACTATGACGGGTGAGCCAACAACACAGGCGCTGCTGGTAAATTGTTAGAAGTAAAATAATCCTGTTTCTTGCGGACTGACTCTCTGCAAGGGGTGTGCTTAGCCCATTTTTTTGAGACTGCTAATGTTCCCCGAATTGACTTTGTGATCGCCCCATCACAAATAAGTACTGTGATGGTTTTATACGGTGGTATGTGATTGGTTATGCAAATAAGGAAGGTACTATAGTGAACTTAAAAATAGAAGAACTGCATGTGAAGAGGATTCCCAGTAGATGGGCTTTTAAATTATGAACTTTCTTCCAGAGTGATACCGAACAATTAATAAAAGATGTCCGTAATAAACGGTGTGAATACGTACAAGTCCAAAACACAAAAAATTGATGAAGAAGAATAGTTTGAATATTTTAATCACCTTAAAGACAAGAAGACAATATAGAAGATGAAGTCCAAGAGTACAATAACAACAACTCAGTCAATATCACATTAGAAAATGTACAGCATTCCATAAACAATCTCAAACTTCGTAAATCCCCATGGCCAGAGGTAATTTACAATGAGCTCATTAAATATGGTGGCGCAAGTCTGGCAGAACGAGTAAATAAATTATTTAGTCAAGTAATAGGAAAGTACCTAATAATTGGAAGAACAGCTACAACATTCCAACACACAGGAAAGACTATGGAAACTCTCCAGATAATAACGGAAGGACAACAAGGTTTCAGAAAGAACAGAAGTGCGATCGATGGAATATTTGTACTGCTTGTGGAGAAATCACTAGAATATAATTACCCCATTTTTCTGTGCTTGGTGGACTTTACCAAGGCATTTGACCGCATAAGAAGGAATTATATCTTAAATCTCCTAAACAAACACTCAGTGCCAAGCAGCGGAATACAACTAATAAATGAAACTAATACGAACACCATGACTAAAATAAAAACACAGGAGAAGTGATAATAAACAAAGGCATCCGACAAGGAGACTCTTTAAGCCCATTCATGGATAAGATGATGAAGGCGCTGAGAGAAAAGGGTGGTTACAAGTTAAGACATAACAACTTAAATATTATATGCTATGCGGACGATTAAATGATTTAAACTTAGACAACAGAGATATTCGACTAATTAGAATTCTGTATTGGAATCAGAAGGCTAAGATTAAACTAGAAGACCAGTCATCAGAAGAGTTCGACATAGTCAAAGGTGTCCGTCAAGGTTGCGTATTGTCACCACTGCTTTTTAATATATATTCTGAGGCAATATTTAGAGAGGCGCTCGGACACTGTGATAATGGAATCGTGATGGGAGGAAGAAGAATTAATAATCTAAGATATGCAGACGACACGGTACTACTGACAGCTATACAAAAAAGTGAAGCGTATGGCTTGACGATAAATACCAAACAAACCAAAACTATGGTTATCACAAAACAAAAAGGGAATAATCCTCACATAACTATAAATAACGTATTATTACGAAATACAAGGTCAATTAAGTATTTAGGCTACATACTAGTTGCTCAGTATACGTACATTGCAGAGGTGAGAAGTAGAATCGAACAGTCAAGGCAGGCATTTATTAAAATGAATAAAGTTTTATGCAATAAGAACTTGACCCGCGAGATCTAAGAATTCGCCTCGTACGATACTACATATTTTCTACCCTCTTGTATGGCGCAGAGTGCTGGACAGTTAATAAATCCGAAATTAAAAAACTAAATGCTTTTGAAATGTGGACTTATTATTACTTATTATATTAAAAACACCATGGACGGACAGAGTGAGAAATGAAGTCCTTCGAAGATTAAACAAAAACTTGGAAATAGAACCTACCATCAAAAGAAAGAAATTAGGATACCTGGGACACTTGATCCGACATGAATGATACAAAATCTTGCACGAAATTATGCAGGGTAAAATAGAAGGAAAGAGAAGTGTGGGACGAAGGACTTCATGCATGAAGAATTTGAAAGACTGACGCGGAAAAAGTAGTGTTTCCTTGTTTCGAGCCGCAGTAAACACAGTACAGATGGCGCTATTGACCTCCGATCTCCGATAGGAGAGGCACTCTAAGAAGAAGAATGCGGACGATGCAGGATTACTAGCAGACTCTGAAAATAATCTACATAGGTTATTTTTTTTTATTCGTTCATACACCGCCCCCCCCCCGGAACCGCTTTTGCATTACCTCAGGTGGTACGTGTGTGCCTTACATACTAAACATTAATGCAACATGCACCATAACCTTAAATAAGCGAAATGCGTTCGCCCCAGCTGAGATTCGAACGCCCCAGCGGATCGATTACATTTAGCTGTGGCCTCGAGTGGCAACGCGTTCCCACACTAGACCACCGAGGCCCCCTACATAGGCTATTACACCAACTTAGCATCACGGAAAAAAGATATAACATGAAAATGTCAATAGATCAAACCAAATAAGTGATAATAAACAAAGAACCAATCCGTTGTAAGCTTGAAGTAGAAGGATAGTCGATTGGACAGGTAATGACATTTACATACTTAGGGACGGACATCAACAACAGCAGAGATCTTTACCCAGAAGTGCAGAAACAAGCCGTAAAAGCAACACAAATAGCAGGATGCCTCAATACAGTAGCAAGGCATAACAAATATATCAGTATAGAAAGTAAAGTGAGAATATACAAAGCAATGGTTCATCCAGTACTAACCTATGCCATAGAGACACGTGCAGAAACAAAGAGAACCAAACAGAAAATACGCATGGTGGAACAAATCGTACGAAAAGTATTAGGAATCATATTGAGAGATCATTAAACAAATGTATCAATAACAGGAAGATGTGAAATACAGGATGTAGTAAAGTGGAGCAACCGAAGAAGACAAGAATGGAACAGCTACGTACAGAGGATGGAGGAAGACAGATTAGCACGAATGCTCAGTTTCGTATGAAATGCACCACCCATTAAAAATAACGCTACGTGTTTGAAAATTTTCTAAAATAATATTTTATTATTGGGTATGAAATGATCAATATTTCCATTAAAAAAATCAAGTGCTTGTGGTGTTCGTCTACTGTCTCTCGTCGACTTGCTACTTAGAAATAAAACAATATCTAGTAAACATTAATTAGTTGTTTGAGATTTTGTTACATTTTGTGACAGAATTAATGCCTCCAAAGACAACCTAGGAATTTTAACTACATTTCCGATTTTGATAGAGGTCGAATTATCGGCGTGAAAGAAGCTGGACATTCTATTCGTAAAATTGGCGCAAGGGTAAATCGGGACCACACTACAGCTGCACGAATATGGTCTGCTTGGTCAGAAGAAGGCATTCAGCGACATCGTCCAGCTGGTACACCTCCCCGTAGCAGCAATCTTCGTGAAGATCGACTTGTTCGAAGAATAGCTACACTAGACCGCTTTCAAACAACAAAGTCTGTTGCTGCAGACTGGATGCGAGCTCTTCACCGCTGCGTGTCAATGGCAACAATTTACACAAGAATCTCTTCTTTTGGACTGCGATCCTACCGTCCATTTCAAAGGCTCCCTTTAACTGCACATCACAAGGTTGTTAGGCTTGCTTGGTGTCGACAGCACCAGCATTGGAATCAGCAATGGAACGATATTGTCTTCAGGGGCGAATGAAGATTTTGTTTCTGAGCTAACGACCGCCGTAGGAAGGTACGTCGATATCGAGGAGAAAGAAGAAATCAAGAGTTTGTTGAAAGACACCATACAGCTTAAACGCCTGGAGTTATGGTTTGGGGTGCGATTTATTTCTGTAGAAGATCACCTCTTTTGTTCGCCCCAGGCACTTTAAATGCTTATCGCTAGATTCATAATGTCCTGGAACCGGTGTTAGTACCATTTATGCAGACATTGCCAAACGGTATTTTCCAACAGGATAATGCCCGTCCACACACTGCATACATTACCAGAACGTACCTCCAACAAGCATAACTGCAAATGTTGCTCTGGCCTCCACGATCACCGGACTTATCGCCGATCGAACATTTTTGGGACATGATGGGCCGGCGATTAAGATTATTGCCACAACAACTTAGACGAGCTACAACACCAACCTGAGGTTATATGGAACGAGATACCTCAGGAGAACATAGACCACTTGATATAAAGCATGCCATGACGAGTAAATGCATGCGTTGCTGTTCATGGCGATGTTATACATTATTAATTTTATTTTCGTTGTTATTGTTTTCTTATAAATCATAATCTTTTTTTATGAAAACCTAATCATTTCATACGCAATAATAAAACATTATTTTAGCAAAGTTTCAAGCCCGTAACTTTACTTTTAATGGGTGGTGCATTTCATAAGAAACGAATTGTACTTGTAAGGAGGAAAGTCCGACGGGGAAACGGTTACCTGGACGACTACCCAAGACATGGGCACAAAGCTGGTCTTCCTTCTCCGCAGAATAAACAGATTTCGAAGGCAAAGCATACAGGGTCATCCCTAGCTAAAAGAAGAAAAAGTAGAAGACATTAAGTATACAGTTACATATTTCATTGTTTTTACTCACTCTGTGAGACTACCTGAACTGTAGCAGGCCATTACAGATCCAGTTTGCTTAAAACGTGTACGTAAATTGTATATCGCCTTACATATTGGTGGAACAGTTTTGAAATGATCATTTCAATCATCGAACTCACGGTTCAGTTTTAAGTAATATTTTCTATAACTTTTTCAAGAACAATTTGAAAAAATTGTGTGTAGTGAGGTACCATGTGGTAATTTTACAAATTATAATATTTAGAGAAAGGAAAAGCAACGACGATTTTCATTATTTGAACATCATTTGAAATTCAGTTGAAAAGCACCACGCAAAATAATTACATTGTTGCCCAATGCTGTTCAAATAACTTAGTTTATATAACACCGAAATCGTGTTTTTAAAAGTTTTAAATAAATTCCATGGTCGATTTATGTGAAAACTTCGTTCAACTCTTCAAGACACAAAAAGTTTGATATTTGCGTAATAAAGGGTTTTAGAATGAATTTTATTGGAACTTTGTTATACTTTTAATGCCGTAACCATCATAATATGCAGTATATAAATTTTCCATTAACATTAACTTACATTTAAAATGCCAGGATTCAGAGCAACATTTTGTAACGTATTTCTGTGGAACAATATTCAAAAATTACTTACGAATATGTATCGACGAAAAGAGTGCGCAATTCCCCAGTTTCAAACGATACGCCTCTAGTGTTTATATAAAACAGATATTAAACATTACGTTAGACGTTCAGGTCTAAACTGTAGAGTTCAAAATTGTGACAAGTGTTGTCGCACTTACAGACAAAGGAAGGCCATAACCGTGTAACGCTGAACTTTTAGACCCTTATTTATTCCAACTTCTGTTCTTACTATAATGTCCTGTTTCTATCTTTAAACAAGTTTTCACGTGTTGTAGTATAAAGGGTTATTTTATACATGTGCGGAAAACTACATATAGCTGAGGTTATGTAATCCCTAATTCACCTATAGTCCAGTTAATACGGGTTTTTAGCCTACAAAAGGTAAGGTAGTAATAATTTTGACATATGTTATTTGGTTCCGGGCCCCGATGAAAAATCCAAGTTTTCGACCTTGGAGGGGGCCGGCGCGGTCCGCCATCTTGGATTAAAGGTACAAAAAATTGGATTTTCAAAATAATTCCTCAACGGTTGATCGTATGACAAAAATGGCTGATATAAATTTGAAGACGACTAAATTCCCTACATTTTTTGTATGAACACTTTTTCTGTAAGTCTGATGTGTAACGAGTTACAGCGGCGGAAACGTGAACATTCTTTCATCAAAACTCCTCGTTTTTCTCATTTTAGGAAATCATTTGGAGCTATTCTTTACATAATTATGATAATTTTGTGAATTCAAAGTCAACTCATTTCCACACCACCACGAGGTAGCGTAAACGGCGCGTTTTTTCTTAATTGTGGTATTCCCAGCAGGCCTAATCCACAGATGTTCTTTTTTTTGCAATTGAGTGAGTACGGCTCGTATTCCGTAATTTATGTCATCGAGTATGTTTATATTATTTCTTTTTTTGATGGTCCGGGTCGGTGTATGTTGATGTCTTCAGAATTGTCGTCGTTAGTTTAATTCTCTAACCCATTTTCCGCACTAAGGATCTGAGCTTCCATCCACCTCACTGCCTCATCTTCGTCGTCGCTCTCGATAATGACATCTGATGCATTCTCGCATGATTCACCATTGCAGAATCCGCAAACAACAGAGCACTTCAATCCACCTTTCCTGCAGCCACATGCTCCACCGCATCCCTTTTTGCAATTACATGAAACGACGTTTAATAAGGTATCTGGGGCAGGGTTTTCTTACATTGGTACTGGACTGAGCCTATTGGTACCGAGTTTCCAGCCCCAGCCTGATGGATGTTTTTGGATTCCGTACCATTTTTGGACTTGGTGGTAGGTCCTAAACGCATGGTACCGTGCAGCATCCGTCGTTGGTGGTAAAGAAGCTAGATTGAATTTGATTTTTATCGTCGATGTTGCGAAACGTTGGTAGTGGAGTTCTTCCAAGGTTTCTTCTTCCATGTTGCCACCATACAAAGCAACGTGAAAGCGTGCTCCAGCTTCTGCGATGACTTCTTTTTTTGGCAGTCTGATCTTTGAAGATGCCAATGACGGCACTGAGTCCTTTGTTTTTTTTGGACAAGCGAATAAAAATTAGTTTTTCCTTGGTTGAAGAGGGATGATATCGTGTCACAGCCGCTAACCGCATGTAAAAGCAGGATGTTTTTGGCTGTTTCTTTCACTTTCAAACTATTCGCGGAATACACTCTTTCAGCACTTTTGCCTTTTCCCGGTTTGCGAAGGTAGATGTTGGTTTTGGATGATTCTAATGCTGTCAGCAGAACTAAAAGATCGACGACTTCGCTAACGATTAAAACAGCGTCGAATGATGAGCAGAAGGAAATCGCTGTGTTGACAATCAAGACATCAGCATCTCCATCAGCCTGTTTAACAGTAAAAGTAGCATGTTCGAATTTTTTTGTCAGCATGAAAATCATCATTTCGACCATCATAAAAGAAACAAAAACGGGGAACGGTCCATACCTGCTCTAGAAAACGGCTGTTACAAAACCCATGGAACGAAACTTGAAAAATCCATACACTAATATTAATACCTAATACTTTGTATAAATTCATGCCACAGTGGTAGTAAAATAATTTATCGTAACAAGAAAAATAACTTTAATCTGAAGTAGATTTCGCTATATAATGTTATTGTGATGATAATATTATTAATATTTGAAACATTGCGAAATATGGTGCAATAATTCCAGAACAATTTTACATGTAAATTCCCAGAAACGTCCAGGGCCAAGCGTGTAGACAAAACATTAATCGACAATTTTGCATAGTAACAACAAAAGGTTCACTAAAACTGTATTTGGGAAATATCAATATAGTAATCGGCTTATGAGCGGCAATTAAACTATGACTTTAATTCAGATGAAGTGGCAAAATCAAATGAACAAAACAGTGTGCGGACAAAATTTTGTATGAGTTCATTTTATTGTCTTATTTTCCTGAATCTGCTGCTGCTGCTGAATGCTACGAATTTAATCCATATAGTACACAATTTGCAAATTATCACAGCAACTCGATTTTTCATAATAGTTGAATTATTTTAAACGTTGTTGAGTTTATTTGCTTTTAACAAGGGTTGTTTTTCTGGGTAATTTCGCACACCGAATAAGAATATTTTGTCAACAATAAGACAAAACAAAACATTGTAGAAGATATTGTAGAAAACCGTACCTGATCCTCCCACTTGAGACACCCCTGGTGCACTTATTGAAACGAAACTAAGCTCTAACTTTCAACTTTGATGAGTAACGTAAGCATATAAAATTTCAAAGCATTGATCCATCTATTAGTATAATTATATGCAGAAAAGTGATCAGACAAATCTCACTCTAGAATGCTGTAGCTCCGTAAGGAAGCATTTTTGGACTAAGGTTTACGTGAACTTTTTTCTTGTTTTGGTATGGAGAACTCGCTCCTAAAGTTTGACTCACTATATTAGGACCACTCTATATAATATGTTATTTAACGTTAGGCATCATTGCATATAGGTAATAATTATTCTGTAAATCGTGAAGCCATTAAAAATAAAAAATTTGTATCTATGTTTCGATGGTAATACTTTTTTCGATCAATTTTATATGTTCACGCGGAAAAGAAAGTTAGACAGGGAAGCAGAGAAAAACAGAGCGAGATATAAAAGAAAGGGTCGAAGTAGAGAAAGAAGGCCTACACCGTTATTTCCGTTATAATATCAAATTACAATCAGGACTAAAACTTTCTCTATATTTATAGTACATTAAAGTAACAAGGAAGAGACGAAGCAACTAATTTAATATGGGGAAAATTGTAGTAATTCATATTCATTTTAGTTAGTAAAGGTTTGTCCTGCAAGATAATTCGAGCGTTTGCGGAACCTTTACATCACGTTTCCTAATCTTTTACAGAAAGGAACCAGTTCATCCTTCAAAATGTGCACGTCAGTGGCAATTTACTCAAATCTCTGTGCTTACTGCCATTTTCACTACCATTTGATCGTGATTTGTAATCGTACAGCTTTGATAGAGAACTAGAATTTCTTCCTGCCGCGCTTTTGCCAGCAAATAACTAAATAGGCTTTTAAAATGTAAGATTGGCACGCAGCTCACGTTTAGAAAGCCCATTTATGTATGTTATGTAAAGTGGAAAAGGTGCCGAATCGACATTAACGGAGTTTCGAGCAATTTTACGTTATATAAAGTTTCCTCTCCAATATTTACCGAATTTTTATTACACGGTAAGGTATCCATTTTTCTATTGAAACTATTCTTTGTTCTAATTTTGGGAAGGACTATGTTTTTAACACAGGTTTAAGCGGCAACTTCACTTAAGATTTATGAAACCCTAGTCGCAATTGTGCTTGACTTGATACACGGCTGTAGATCGAGCTGATACATCTAACGACCATTATTAAGACCGGGGTATTCTATACATCCAGTATAATAAATATTCCAGTTTCAGCAAAGTCAGCCAACAGAAAATGACGTAGTTGTGTATTATTAATGTGTTTTCACTTTATGGTTTATAGTGTTATGAGGTTCTTTTATTCACCAGATTTTAAGCTGGGCATAAAGTGGCCTTCAGACCAAAATCCCCCCTAATCTGGAACCCATTTTAAACAGTGAGCTCCAGCCGGTTTTCTGTGAAATGCTGCTTTTTGAATATGAATTTGAAAAACGAAGCCGGTTTCCTCTCACGCACGCACATAAAGCATTCATTGCGTTTCTCGTCGTAAACATTTCCTTCAGAGTTGATGTCTTGACACAATCATGACTAAGTGTGGTTCGTGATTTGTACATTACAAAATAGAAAATGTCAGCAGTAAAACGTTATCAAAGTGCAGATTTAAGTGGGCTTGAACAAAAATTTCCCCATTTTCCTACCTGACATTTTTCTAAGTGCTTAATATTATTTTGCTTCTATAAATAGAAGTAATTAATTCTCTGTACACGTTTAGTAATTTATTATCACACAACTGATGAACCCTTCTTGCTGAATGTTTCAATAGTTTACGTAATACCTGCGGATTGCGTATAAGTTATATTTCCGCCAACATTCTAACATTCCATAAGAACACAATAGCTACACGTTTTGAAAATATGTATCTAAATTGGAAGTTATGGCAGTTTTTCTTTGTTTCGGAAGAGGCGATTTAGAAAACATGCCTTGCTTCTGTTTTCACTTTATACATTTTTGGGAGAACTATTTCATAAATTGTGACTCTACAGTACAACAAACATGCAGCTATTTACAGAAGTATACTTTCAGTTAAAATTAGGGATATACCTAAGATGGCTCTACTTTGGGAATGAACATATTGGCCTTCATTTTTAAGATGAAGACAGCTAGAAACAATATACAACACTAGTTCATGTTTAACCTTCAATTCATCTAATTTTTTACTTCATATTTCAAGAGCTTGTAAATGTATGTACAGGAGTTCCATAAAATAATGCCGGGATTTTAAACATAATTATTTTATTAAAGTAGTAACAAAAATAGTTATTTATAGCTTAAGCACTGTAGTTTTTACCGTGGATTAGTAAATTCAGCATGTGCTGTAGCTCGAGACAAACCAACCTGTAAGTCATTTCTAGCCATTTGTTCTGCAACGTTTTGGCAGCAGTTGATATAGTTCTGATTTTATTGCGTAACTCTTCTAGTAGCCAAACGTGTAGACACAGTCTTTGACATATGCCCGCTTAAAGAACTTCAGAAGGGTAAAGTCTGGAGGATAAGGAGGCCAGGGTATCGCAGAACCTCTTTCGCGTTCTATATGTTTATTGGGTACATCAGAACCTCATACTCCGCTATTATGTCTATTTACCTTTCCCTCTTGCAAGAGGCTAACCTGTACTGCATGAATACATTCTTTAAAAAACCAAATACCCGACGATGGACGTGGCTAAGCCCGGACGGTAAAACAAAGTATGAAATTGACTTTGTACTAGCTAACAACAAACATATCGTAACTGATGTATCAGTAGTTAACAAGATTAGATTGGAAAGCGCTCACAGGTTGCTTAGGGCAAGATTATCAATCAACATAAGAGCAGGAAGGCAAAAACTAATAACACAAATACAATTTCCGACCATACAAGAACTTAAAAACAATGAGGTCAAATACCAAAAAAAATTAAAACCAATAGAACAAGAATATGAACACCAATGAATTAGAGAAAAGAATAAAGAACAACATACAAACCGCAATCAGTAAAATATGCACAAGAGCACAACCCAAGAACTGCAAACTAAAGAAAGAGACAAGAGACATGATTAAAGAGAGTAGCTGCTTAGGCAGAAATTCCACAAAATACAAAGAACTCAATAAAACAATCAGAAAGAGATAAGACAAGATATTAGAAGATACAACACCGAAACAATAGAAAAAGTAATAGAAAGCAACAATATCCTAAAGGTACTGAAAACTCTAGGAAGCAGAGGACGACAAAAGATTCTTCAAATGAAAGACAATAGCGGAGTTGTCAAATATGAAAACGACCAGATAACAGATATTATTGAAAAATACTATACAGAACTATACTTATCCATAATAACGGAACCTTACACCAAATAAAGTGAGAAAATGTGGGATCGGAGGAATTACCTAAAATTACCAAGGGGGAAATTGAACGGGCTCTAACTGAGACGAAGAACGGCAGAGCTCCAGGAGATGACGGCATTACCAAAGAAATGATACCAATGGGAGTATCGACTACTCTAGAAGCAATTCAAAGCCTCACGAACAAATGCCTACATATTGGAACCATCCCAGATTCACGGAGATATGCGAGGCTTAAATTAATACATAAAAAGGGAGACAAATGTAACAAATGTAGATAACTACCGCCCAATAAATCTCCTACCACATCCTTATAAATTCATGACAAAAATAATAACTGACAGACTAGCAAACATATTAGACGACTATCAATCAGTTGAACCGGCGGGGTTCCGCAAGGGTTGCAACACTGTTGAGCATCTACAAACATTACGTATACTCATAGAGAAATGTAATGAATACAAATTACTCCTTCAGCTGGCCTTCGTGGACTACAATAAAGCGTTCGATTTCATAGAAGTATGGGCAATCTACCAAGGACTAAATAACGCAATGATAAACTCCAGGTATAAGGAACTCTTGAAACAAATATACAACAAAGCAACCATACAAATAAACATAGCAGAAGATATAACAACACGGAAGATAAAAGTCGAGCGAGGAGTCAGGCAGGGAGACACGACGTCCCCAATATTATTCACCCTCGCGTTAGAAGATGTGTTCAAGAAATTAAATTGGGAAAAAAGCGGAGTGAAGTTTGACGGTCGATACTTGAGTCGCCTTAGATATGCCGATGGTATTGTGATCATAAGCAACAACACGAAAGAACTACAGGAAATGCTGAGAGAACTGAAAACGGGATCAGAAAAAGTCGGCCTGAAGACGAATCTGAATAAATCCAAAGTAATGACAGAAGAAAACACTAGAGTGGAAATAAACGGAAATGAAATAGAGAAAGTACATGAATACACATTATGTATCTAGGACATAAAATCACACTTGGCAAGCAAAACCAAACGGTAGAAATTACGAGAACAATTGGGCTGCTGTGAGTAAACTCAACATGGTCTTAAGAATTACAGAAACCCCCGTTAGCCTAAAAAGAAAAGTGTTCAATAGTTGTATTCTCCCTGTCATGACGTATGGCATGGAGACAATGACACTTACAATACAATCAGCCAACCGATTAAGAACGACACCAAGGGTTATCGAAAGAGCAATGTTGGGAGTCTCTCTGAGAGAACTTTTTGGGAACGAAGATATAAGAAGAAAAGCGAAGGTGAACGACGCAATCGCTAACATCGCGAAATTGAAGTGCAGTTGGGTGGGACATGTGGTCCGACAAGAGGGTGAAAGATGGACTAAGAATATCATCCATTGGAGGCCAAGAGAGCACAAAAGAAATGTGGGAATACCACCGAAACGCTGGCTAGATGATATTAATGCAACAACAGGACGTAACTGGCGCCAACCAGCCCAAAACAAACACGAATGGAAGACTAAGGGGGAGACCTACCATCCAGCAGTGGATTCAGAGAGGTTGCTGAAGAGAGACCTTTCCCGAAATAGGGAACGTGGCTTCGTTGGACAATATGTCTGTTCAAAAAATCATCTTCTTCATATTTTTTTTTCGCTTACCATCATTGCAACTTCAAGATGGGCTATTTAGCATCCTGATTGATACGATAAACAATTTGCAACTTGTATGGCGTAAAAGCAATCTCTTTTTGCGTACCTTGTGGACAGTTGATCGAGGAATAATCAGCTCCAAACGTGCATGTGTGGTAGACTTCTTAGCACTACGTAGATACGATTGTCGAATACGATCAACATTTGCTTCAGAAATCCTTGGACCTCCTGTCGATGTACACTTCTCTACGCTATCGGATTCTCTAAATTGATTATACCAGCGCTTTATTGAGATAACGTCAGGTAAACTAGGATGATATACATGACGAAACTCTCGTCATACTATATTTATGTATTAAAACTAAGCATACAATGAAACTCATTGCAACTATTGTTGAACTGCTGCCTGTTTTTAAAAATGTCAAACAACTACTGCTTTTAAAAATAGATAAACACACGCCTATAGAAACAAAATATTTGAATGAAAAATCAAGACAACCTGTATGATGATAAAATTAATTTTCTGCTACATACTCTCGTTTGAAATACTGACATTCTCTTATGTAAATCCTGTAGTATCTCCCCTAAGATGTTCTGGTGAGCTGTGGATTTAATGTTTTCGTGTCTAAAAATAATAATAATAAAATATGTAGTCACTGTACCACTATAATGCTAAGTTTATGTTAAAAATAGGAATACTATACTTCGCGAAGAGAATTGTAAAGCTACATAACATTCAACTCAGTTTTACAACATTTTTAATCTTCCTACCGACACCAACCACGGCCTAACTTGTACCTTTTAAAACGACAAATACATTGCAATTTAAGAAATAAGAAATCTATGGAAAGGTATTATACACTACATATTTAATAGTTAGGAAGATGCTTTTAACGTAAAAATAGCGTGGGGTACTTTCAGTGTATTCCTTACTTCATTATCAACAGCTTTTTCGTCCCACTACTTAGCACTGTCACGAGTTTCTCCTCAGCCCTAAAGTAGAAGCACGGGGCCCTACAATTTAACGTCCGAACTATAGATATTTCAGGAAAGGTTTATTGGGTTGCAGCACAGGATTTTTATTATCCACATAGTAATGTTGGGGAATCGAATTCACGCTACAATTCATGTTTTGCTCAGAAAGTGAGCGCTCTGCCAACTGACAAACACTACACGTTCATTACTTTTTAACCTTAAACTACGGTTAATTAAAGACATTTGATCGAATTTTCATAGATTACATTCAACAAAAATTGTCTACAAATTGTTTTTTACGTTTTTTGTTTCAGTCAAATGGTTGCGACAACTAATAATTAACAGCAGGGATCCTCGCGCAGTGAAATTAAAAAAATTGTAATCATAAACTATTCACATGCCTATAATGTCATATCGATACTGGGTACAAAGTAATCCTGAAAAATTCGTATAATTACTCAAAATTGCAGTTTGTGTTATTAAATATACCTGGTAGGTATAACTGTAGGTAATCCAATTACTATTTAACCCTTCCATTGCTGTTAACGTTTTTACAAGTGTTGCTCATAGCCGGATGACAACGTTAAAAAAATACTATATGAAGTTTTATAGGTGCCGCAGGGGTATTTCTAGTTTTATTCGTCTCCCAGCCTATTGACGAACATGTACGACAATTGTAGATCGCATATACAGTACACTGACGTACTAGTACGTCCGAATGCTATATATTCACAGCCGACTGACGTACTGACGAGTACAACTATTTTCAGATGTCAGCCGGCAGTGCATTCAGCACTCCTCACTGGATAATAATAGCCGACGAAAATAATTAGCAGTTAATTCATATTGATATAGAAGAAGTATCTACTCGTATTTATCAATGCAGCATACCTTCCACGCATTCGTATAAGGTTATGTTTATTCAAAGGGTATTTATTGTGTTACAAATAATTTTATATTTTAATAATAAAATTCTGTAAACTCCAAGCGTATACACGAAAAACAAGAGGAGTATTAAAATATTTTACTATTTTCTAGGATTTTATATTGAAATGTTATCATATTCTGCAGTTCTTAAGCTGATTCAGAAGATTCGTACATTATTT
>JABXWE010102099.1:0-82196 GCA_014611495.1 Limonius californicus
TAGAGGTAAGTTTTATACTTGGAATAATTCTCCGAACTTTTTAAATATGTCATTATGACGATCATTTTGCAGAAGTGACAAACACTTTCACGGCAACACGACCTGGACTAAATGGCTGTACAGGCTATACAGAGATGCACATGCATCTTCTTGACTATGTGCCGCTCTATGTATGCACTAGCTGCTGGCAAGCGCTGCAAACCCCAAAATTTCTGAATTTTCACGAACTGATACATATGTGGCAAAGGTTCGATCTTTGCGGAAGTTCTTCAGCGTAGGTTCGGACTTAACGAAAGTTTGAAAGCTATCATGCAAAGAATGCGGTTTGTAACTAGTGTTTGTGTACATGCTGCACTACGATTCTTGTCATTGCAGCGTTACATCCTCTAAAATGAATGTATGGGATTATGAGTATACATTTATATAATATGAGTAATATTTTCTTATGACGCCTAATTCTTTGTGTAGCGGTGGTGAAGCCTAATGTCAGTCAGGTTTACAATTGTAGTGGTAGCCCGTACCGGGAGCTTCTTGGTGCCCCCCCTAAGCACGGTCAGTCACTGTGTTTGTATCACTAATTGGGCCCCCCGTTCTGTTTAGCCCACCAAGCCTGAATGCTGCTTAACATTGGCCCAAGTTTACTGGCTGTGCTGGTAAACATTAACGTTTATTTTCCATACACTTCTTTACCTTGTATCACTCATTGCTTACAATACCTTCACTTCAATTCTTCACGTTGACATTCAGAGCACTGGACAGAAAGAAATCACATTGCGTCAACACCCGCTGGGGCCATCGCAATGCTTTGTTTTGCGCTAGCGCTTCTGACTTGACCTAACGACTAGCTCCAAAGTGGTACCCGGGACTGACAGTTTTGACGTGACCTCCAAAGGACGGCCGGTTGCTGATGTACCACTAAACGGGCCACTCATTCAAAGCAAAGGTACGTTCGTGTATTCTCGAGCCCCCCACGAGCCAATCCCTTTGACACCTTAAAAATCGTCAATTCATGCTGAGGTGCTGTCAATTTTGTACAGTTTCTTATACAGAATGGAAATGCCATATATAGAATTGTAATTACTTTCCAGGTCATGTTTTCGTGGAGAACTGGATATGTTAAATGTGTTGGTTTTCTCATTTGCGACGGAACTGTTGCTGTTACTTATCTTGTTGCAATTTTCTAAGGAATCAAAATCAAAACTATTTTTAAAATCTAAAGTATTTCCATTACTCCAAGATTTACTTGTACAGGAAAGCGGTGAATTTCCAAACGAGTCCAAAGCTGTTTTCTCGCATGAAGTCACATAAGTGTCCTTAATTGCACCAACAACATTTACATTCTCAGTTACGTGTTTGGGCGATCGTACTACCATGTTCCCTATTAAAAAATTCTTTGGATATAAAATTTTAGGTGTAACTGACTCAGACATGAATTTACTTTCATAGCTTTCTTTTTCTATGTTTAACTCGTCTTCATCATGTTCACTAATTGTAGGACATTTAGTTTTTGAAGAAAATTGTAATCTTTTCTCCATAGTTATGGGATTATGAGTATACATTTATATAATATGAGTAATATTTTCTTATGACACCTAATTCTTTGTGTAGCGGTGGTGAAGCCTAATGTCAGTCAGGTTTACAACTGTAGTGGTAGCCCGTACCGGAGCTTCTTCGTGCCCCCCCTAAGAACGGTCAGTCACTGTGTTTGTATCACTAATTGGGCCGCCCGTTCTGTTCAGCACACCAAGCCTGAATGCTGCTTAACATTGGCCCAAGTTTACTGGCTGTGCTGGTAAACATTAACGTTTATTTTCCATACACTTCTTTACCTGGTATCACTAATTGCTTACAATACCTTCACTTCAATTCTTCACGTTGACATTCAGAGCACTAGACAGAAATCAATTGCGTCAACACCCGCTGGGGCCATCGCAATGCTTTGTTTTGCGCTAGCGCTTCTGACTTTACCTAACGACCTAGCTCCAAAGTGGTACCCGGGACTGACAGTTTTGACGTGACCTCCAAAGGACGGCCGGTTGCTGATGTACCACTAAACGGGCCAGTCATTCAAAGCAAAGGTACGTTCGTGTATTCTCGAGCCCCCACGAGCCAATCCCTTTGACACCTTAAAAATCGTCAATTCATGCTGAGGTGCTGTCAATTTTGTACAGTTTCTTATACAGAATGGAAATGCCATATATAGAATTGTAATTACTTTCCAGGTCATGTTTTCGTGGAGAACTGGCTATGTTAAATGTGTTGGTTTTCTCATTTGCGACGGAACTGTTGCTTTTACTTATCTTGTTGCAATTTTCTAAGGACTCAAAATCAAAACTATTTTTAAAATCTTAAGTATTTCCATTACTCCAAGATTTACTTGTACAGGAAAGCGGTGAATTTCCAAACGAGTCCAAAGCTGTTTTCACGCATGAAGTCACATAAGTGTCCTGAATAGAACCAACAACGTTTACATTCTCAGTTATGGGTTTGGGCGATCGTACTACCATGTTCCCTATTAAAAAATTCTTTGGATATAAAATTTTAGGTGTAACTGACTCAGACATGAATTTACTTTCATAGCTTTCTTTTTCTATGTTTAGCTCGTCTTCATCATGTTCACTAATTGTAGGACATTTAGTTTTTGAAGAAAATTGTAATCTTTTCTCCATAGTTTTCAGTTTTTCATCAGATACAACTTTTGTTTTGCGGTACTTTGATACGGCAAAAGGTACTTCTAGTTTAGTGGTCATAATACTGTCCGATTCCAAATTTTGTCTACTATAACTCTTTACTTGCAATTTACTTTTTAAACTACAGGTACTGTTTTTGTCTATACTATGTAAATTTAAATGTCCACCATTATCTGTTACACTAGTATCTTTGAAATCATGTACACTTCTGAAAGTAATCGTTTTACTTGTATGCTTCAGGCCAATTTCATCATTTATTTCTTTTACACTTCTGCTTGAATGTGGCGAACAACTGTCTGTATTAAAGCTTAAATAAATTTTAGCACAGTTTCTGCTAGAAGATTTTTTTACTTTTTCCATCTTCATTTAAATTTTTCTTGTTATTAACTATGCCTCTTGATTCATTTCTAAATATCGTAGTTTTATTTCCTTCATTTGCAAACTTTGGACTTTCAGGAATTTTTTTATTATTAGCAGTTGATTTCTTAACCACAGCTGCATTAATACTAGCAATATTGGCTGGGGTTGAATTACGGATGGTGTCTTTCCAAGTAACCATTCTAGGCTCTGCCATTTCTCCTGGACCCATTTTCATATGTGATACGGTCATACCTTCGACTCCACTATTGATTTCTGTTGTGTTAAGTTTTGATCTTGGTAATCGTCGTAAAGGATGGGAACTGAGGAAAAAAGGAAATACGGTTGCTTAGTATTTGGGAATTAAAATGTGAATTTAGCAAACAGTAAGGAGAATGGAATGGTTACCTGAGCAAAAATGCAAATGTAGTTTTAATATATTGTAACGGTGTGCCCGCTTACTCTTATTGGGCCACTCGTTATATTATTTATGTTGCTCGGGTACGCTCGTGAGATGTCCAGAGATCAGTAATAACAGCTTGTGAATAACAATAGGTTTATTAATAATTATTTCTCAATAAATATAATCTGTTTGGTACACAAATAATATGAGATTCGATATAATAACTAAATAAAAAAATCCTGGGTACGGCCCTGGGTCTGCTTGGTCGGTCCAATGTCCCCTCGTCAACTCGTGCGTTGCAACTACTCTGGGAAAGGCGAATGCTGATTGGCGGTCCTCCGGGAACGTGCGCCGTGCGGTTCCTATTCGAGAAGATGGCTGCCACAGTTGCTCTAATTAAAGTGACAGAAAAGACGCGATTATGAATATTTGATTTTGGAATTCGTGAATGTGTAAGTTCTCTGGTATTTAATTCAGGTCGGAGTGGGTGAATAAAGATTCTCACAGTGTAGGTCGGCTTTACGAAAATATACATGAATTTTAGAAGTAAACAATTTTCAAGGATCGCTTACCAACTTCACTGTGAAACAACTGTAATACGAATCCAAAAGATTCGTCGACCGGCCTGGTAAAACTTTCGCCGCTGCTGCCTGCGGTTGAGGGCGACAGATATTCTCGTCGACGGAGTCTCGGACTGGAACTGTAACAATTTGTAAACGGTTAATGCAATACCGGCGAACACTGGGAAAATTAATTCACTCGCAGGTATGAATCGGATTTAATTAATCTGGACGGTATTCACTGGGTTAATTTTTCAGGATCGGAATATTTAACTGGGATCTTTTAAGAACAATTCTTAAAGGAAAAGCACGACTGGTATTTCTGACTTTTGAATAAATTCAAGAGCCAGGAAATAAGAGTCGAAAAGTGATTTTAAAATGGGCTGCGCTGTTGTTTTATACTGGAAAGTCCGGGGTGGTCGGAGATACTCGCGCTCCCACTCCAACGGGAAAGGAACGTTTGCTTCTGGTGAATCCTCGGATGACGGTGCTACCAGATGTTTGTTGTTCCGCGCTCTTATCTTCCGAACGCAAAATGTGGAGTTTTGAGATTGCTAATTTACTCGCAATTTAATTCACCCTTCACATTTTCACCCCGTTACATCACCTCATCCTCCGGGTGAAATGGAAAGGTAAGGAACCGGTGTATTCTGGAAAAATTTAAAACACAACATCTGGTAAAGTAATTACAATTTTTAGCAGGCTTCCGGAGTGATTGGTGTTGCTCTGCTGGGAACGGTGATGGTGGCTAACTGGGATAATGCTTCAATATCCAAACCAGAGATCTTATCGGTGCGCATCCGGACAAAGGTTCCTGGTCCAAGGAACACCTTCGTGCGGGGTCTACGCCTGGGACGATGTCGACGACGATGCCGGGCTGCCGTCACCGGGATTGGAGGTACGGTTCCTCCTCGTGACGGGGACCGGCTACCAAGCTCCACGCCGCGCCGGACTGGACCCTGTGGAGGTGTGGTGTTCGTCGGGGCATCTATGAGCGGAAGTACTGCGGGTGTACTTTCCACTATACTACCGGGGATTCCGGTTCTGGTCGGGCCTGGATCAACATCCATCCCAGGAGGGGTTCCTGGTGTCAACGGGACGCCATCGTGACCTGGAGTCCTGGGTAACGGTGAGTAATATAAATTACTTAGATTACTTTCTTCGCCCTTTGCTGGCGGAGTCTTGGGCGATGACCCAAATAATCGTTCCATCTTCTGGATTAGCATTTCTTCCAGGATGGGGGTCGTGTAGGCCTGACTTCGTTCTGGCGGATGTCTGGGACTGGGAGATGGCCTGGAGAGCGTAGCTGGTGCATTTCCATCCATCGGGACTGGTTGCTGGGGTATGTATTGCGCCGGATTCCATGGACGGATCTTGAACGCTGGTCTTCGTTTTCGGCTAGCTCTTAACTTCGCAGCTAACTTTGTCGGTGCCATGGTACTCACTGACTTCGGTTTTGTGCCGGACCTGTAACTCACCTTGTCTGGCTGGTATCAGTACCCCTACCGCGATCTTAGGCAGGGGTAGGAGGTCTCTCTTCGTGCGCAGGTTTGAGGTCCTTGACGTGAGACCTCCCCAAGGGCCGCCTCGTGTCTCGGTCACGGAGTTCCACGATGACCGGAGAGATCACCTTCTTGACCTCGAACGGACCGGCGAATTTCGGGGCGAGCTTCGCCATGAAGCCCCGGGCTGCGTCCGAAAGAACATGCTCCCTACGGAAAACCTGCTCACCTATCTTGGGCCTCCATTCGCGTCTTCGTAGATTGTAGTGGTGGCTTTGTTTTACGAACGCTTTGGCTAAATTATGTCGGGCTAATTGAAATATTTCTTTGAGTTTGCCGAGCCTTTTCTGGTAGAGACGGTGCTGGACAGGTACTTCTTCGTCTAGCGGCGGGTCGGCTTGTTCGCGTACGGACATCGGGGGAAGCAGTTCGCGTCCGTAGTTGAGCATCGCTGGGGAGAATCCCGTGGACTCCTGGACCGACGAGTTGATAGCGAACATCACTTCGGGAATGTACGCATCCCAGGCCTTCTGGTCGCCTCGGGAAAGCTGCTTGATCATTGTTCCAATGACTTTATTGGCCCTTTCCACGGGGTTGGCCTGGGGGGTGTACGGCGGGGTGAACTGGTGTTTAATCCCAAAATTTTCGGTGAGGGCTTGGAACACTTTATTCGCGTACTGGGGTCCATTATCAGATACGATGATCTTTGGGGTTCCAAACCGATAAATCACCCGGTCTTGAAAGGCCTGGGTCACGGTTTGGGCGGTGGCCTTTCGTAGTGGTTGTATTTCCACCCATTTGGTGAATCGGTCCTGGAACACTGCTAAATATACGTGGCCCTTGGAGGACCGGGTTAGGGGCCCGATCAAGTCCATACTCACTATTTCCCAGGGCCCCCGTACTCGGGACCAGCACATCTTCCCTGCAGGTAATTGTTGTGGGTTTTTATTTACCTGACAATTTTGGCAGGAACGTACGTACTGGTGGGCGTCCCGAAACATCCCGGGCCAGTAATAATGTTGGGCTAGTCTCAAGATGGTTTTGGAGACCCCCAGGTGTCCAGCTTGGTCATGGCACTCTGCTAGGACAGTCGCCCTCTCCGGTTTGGCCACGCAGAGCTTCCACATCGGGTGAAATCCTTCGGTAAGTTTGTCGGAAGTACTAGGGAAACATCTAAAAAGTTTATTATTCTCTACCTTGTATTCTAGGAAATTCTCTGGTTCCGTCTGTACGTTTGCCAGCATGCGCTGATACCAGGGACAGTTCCCATTTTGACGGGTGGCAGCTACCGGGTGGACGGCGGACTGGTGCCTCTCCGTACTTTCCTGGGCACGGGATAGGGCGTCGGCTACTTGGTTTAAGGCCCCTTTTCGGTATACTATCTCGTAGTCATACTGTTGGAGCTCTAACGTCCACCGCATGAGTCTTCCGGTGGGGTTGGGCAGGGATTGTAGCCACTTCAAGCTTCGGTGGTCGCTTACGACGGTAAAACGGTATCCCTCCAGGTAGCCCTTTAACTTCCTCACGGCCCATACCACACTCAGACATTCCAGTTCGGTGGCTGAGTAATTTTTCTCCGCCGGCGACAGGGTCCTACTGGCGTAGGCTATGACCCTCTCGTCTCCGTCTTGAACCTGCGTGAGGACGGCTCCCAACCCGGTGTTGCTAGCATCCGTCTGTAGGACGAAAGGTACGGTAAAATCGGGGCAGGCTAGGACCGGTGTTGTCGTAAGTGCGTGTTTTAGAATTTGGAAGGCCTCTTCTTGTTTCGTGCCCCATGTGAACTTGGTATTTTTCCTTAGAAGTTCGGTCAATGGGACGGTGATCTGGGAGAAGCCGGGGACAAACTTCCTATACCAGGACGCCATCCCCAAGAAGCGACGGACCGCCTTTACGTTGCCGGGCCGCTCGACTTGCAGGATAGCTTCTATCTTCTCGGGATCGGTTTGGATTCCCCGTCTGTTGACCTGGTGCCCCAGGTATGTTAATTCCGTCCTACAGAATTCACATTTGTCTGGTTGTAATTGTAAGCCGGCCTTTCTTAACCGATCAAAAACGGTTTTCAGGTGCTGCAAATGCTCTGAAAAATTTTTGCTTACTACTATAATGTCATCCAAATAACAAAACGCATGGGGTTCTAGCTCTGGACCGATTATCTTATCAAGTAATCTCTGGAACGTAGCGGGAGCAGCATGAAGGCCGAACGGCATGACCTTGAACTGGTAGAGGCCTCTCCCGGGCACCGTGAACGCCGTCACTGGTTTACTTTCGGCGGACAGTGGAACTTGCCAGTATCCTTGTCGTAGATCAATGGTACTGATGAACCTGGCTCCCCTCAATTTGTCCAAGATTCCTTGGATAAAGGGTATGGGGTAGGCGTCCGGGATTGTTACCTCATTCACCTTTCTGAAATCGATACAAACTCGATATTTACCTGAGGACTTTTTAACCAGCACTACGGGACTGCTCCACGCGCTGCTTGATTCCTCTATTACGCCTTCCTCCAGCATGCGGTCGACCTCCTCATCGATAGTCTGTTGCATTTTTGGATTGCGAGGGTAATACCTTTGTTTGATGGGTTGGGTGCCCGGCTTCACTTGTATTATGTGCTCGACCTCCTTGGTAGGTCCCTTAATCTTATCAAACTTCGCCAATTCGTTTGATAAAAATGTGTTTAACTCTTGCAGTTGACTGGGGTTCAAGGGCTGTAAGTCTCCGAGCCCCGTGGAACACCCATCGGGAAGTAGTGGAATGACCTCCTGCTGGATTTGGATCTTTTGCTGGCCTGGATTCAAGACGGCCCCTACTTGTCGTAACCAGTCGATCCCTAGTATTGCCTCGGTGGATAGGGTTGGCATCCATTCCCACTCAACGACCATCACCAAGGTCCCAAAGTGTACCGGGAACTGGATCCTGCCCTCGGTCTGGATCAGGGACCCATCGGCCAGTTGGACTTCGGACTTCCGGTTGGTTTCTACCCTATAACCTCGTTGGATCAGGTACTCACCAAGAGTGGCTCCGATGTAGGACCTCGAGGACCCCGTGTCCACCAACGCCGAGAAGGAGCGTTCACATACTTCCATTTTCGCCACCATCCGGTCTCCGATGGCGGCTAATTTATTCTTGGGTGTTACGTGAGTGGCTTTCCGGACCTGCTGTAACCATAGCTGCCAGTGCACGTCGCTGGTTTTCAGGGCATGGGCCAGGGAATTCCGAGGACGCCCTACTGTCCCCGCTGGCCTCTGTCGTTTCCCGAATGGGAGACCCGGGAGGCGGTGCAGCCCTCATGATTCGACCGGACTCCATCTCGGCCGCACCAGGAGCAGAACAGTTTGGCCGCACTCCTACAGTTCTGACGCCAGTGTCCTTCCTGTCCACATCTCCAGCAAACCGCTCCCCGGCGGTAGGTCCTTTGTTCGGGACGGTTATTGATTGGCGGGATCGAGGCTTGAATGCGTCGTCTTGCCTGGGGACTTCGTCTGGACCCCTTCGGTTCTCCTGACGGAGCTAGCGGGGCTGTCGCTCCTGGGCTTCTCGTAGGTACCTCTGGTCCGGGGGGTTGTGCTTGCCCGGAACCTAACACAAACAATTTAGATTTTGTACCTACTAACCTTGTTCTCCGCGGCGTATATGCCGTTTCAGACGTGAAAGTTTGTGTAGGAGGGGGTGGAGGCCGAAACACTTTGTTCCCTTCTAGTAGAGCCTCATATTCCTGGGATTCTTGGACTAGTTCAGGTAAGGAGTTAAAATCTTTCCTTCTTATATAAACTTTGTACTCAGGACGCATGTTTTCCCAGATCCGCTCCAGAGCATCTCCAGGGTTGAAGTCTCCTAGGCGTCTTATTAACGTCTGGAGAGCATTCACGTACTCACCCGCACTCTCATCTTCTCCCTGGGTTCGGGAGCGAATCTCTTCTTGGAGCTTGTATCTGAATCTGGCGGGTAGATACCGGTTCTTCAATTGCCCCAGGAATTCCTCCCAGGTGGTCCAGCTGTTTTTGTTGTTCCGGTACCACAACAGACCAGGACCCTTTAGTAATTCGGGGAGGACAGCTAACATGTCCTGGTCCCGATACTGGTAGCTGGCTCGGAGTTCCTCAAGTCGCTCCAAAAACGACATTAGGTCCCCGCTGCCGTCGAACGGCAGGTTCCACTTCCGGACCGCATCGCACACCTGCGCCGCGTTGACTGGAGCGGCCACTGGTTCCCGAAGAGGTTCGTAAAACTGCTTGGCATCCCCTCCGTCAACTGGACCTTCTCCCGTTCTGAGGAAAAGCTTAATTCGGGCCCTCAGCTCCTCTACACTGCCCCCGGTCTCTAACCGATATTTGCGGGCTAGCTCAGCCAGCTCTTTTATGCGCAACTTCTGCACCCAGGCGACTGGTGGGTCGGTTCCCTTCGCCTCGTCGTCAGACATAATTTTGACTAACCTTTCTTTTTATTTTCAGTATCTCCGGTTCTCCTGGTATTTGTTCTGGACGGATTTCTCGGGCGCCAATTATCCTGGTGATTAGTCCTGGTGCTGAGTCTGGGTCCCTGCTCGATGCGGCCATGTAACGGTGTGCCCGCTTACTCTTATTGGGCCACTCGTTATATTATTTATGTTGCTCGGGTACGCTCGTGAGATGTCCAGAGATCAGTAATAACAGCTTGTGAATAACAATAGGTTTATTAATTATTATTTCTCAATAAATATAATCTGTTTGGTACACAAATAATATGAGATTCGATATAATAACTAAATAAAAAAAATTCTGGGTACGGCCCTGGGTCGGCTTGGTCGGTCCAATGTCCCCTCGTCAACTCGTGCGTTGCAACTACTCTGGGAAAGGCGAATGCTGATTGGCGGTCCTCCGGGAACGTGCGCCGTGCGGTTCCTATTCGAGAAGATGGCTGCCACAGTTGCTCTAATTAAAGTGACAGAAAAGACGCGATTATGAATATTTTATTTTGGAATTCGTGAATGTGTAAGTTCTCTGGTATTTAATTCAGGTCGGAGTGGGTGAATAAAGATTCTCACAGTGTAGGTCGGCTTTACGAAAATATACGTGAATTTTAGAAGTAAACAATTTTCAAGGATCGCTTTACGTCGAGAATTCCTGGCTTCCTTCAACCTAGGCAGTTCTGTATAAAACAATCGTTACGTATATGAATATTTTACTCTAATAACAGATTCAAACAGGAAATAATTTAATTCAGCTTTCCTGGAATTACAAAATTCAAACTACGCGGTTTTCACAGTGTATCTGGTTCGAATTCGGTTTAACCTGGCTTCGCTGTTTAATAAATCTGATTCGGACGGGACTGTGAATTTTGACAGTGAAAAAATTATCGGGTACAGTGTCAAGCAAATCTTATTTCGCCGGCCAAAAGTTTCTCTGGTCGTTACGTAAATAAAATACGGTATAAGTATCTCACAATCTTGCACAAAATTCCTCTGTGTCTAAAGACTGTATCGTTCTGGGTTTCCGAAACTACTCCGGTTCGTCCAAGTATACAGGGTATTAAAAATTAAAATTTAACGGAGCGTGAAAGTTCCTCCGCACTCACGGCAAACTTTATACAGGGGGTTAAACTGGTAAAAGAAAAGATTACAACGTTTCTACGGCACCAATTAAACACTGATTCGAAACGCTATAATAATTTATTGGCAGAGCTTTTTATCGCCGTGGAAAAGTTCAAACACTCCCCCTTCCAGCGATATAAAGGTCTACAACACGGAAATCGGTCGGTCGGGTATAAACAATATTAAAATAGCCAAGCAGGTTGCACCGGAATAATTACCAACTTCACTGTGAAACAACTGTAATACGAATCCAAAAGATTCGTCGACCGTCCTGGTAAAACTTTCGCCGCTGCTGCCTGCGGTTGAGGGCGACAGATATTCTCGTCGACGGAGTCTCGGACTGGAACTGTAACAATTTGTAAACGGTTAATGCAATACCGGCGAACACTGGGAAAATTAATTCACTCGCAGGTATGAATCGGATTTAATTAATCTGGACGGTATTCACTGGGTTAATTTTCAGGATCGGAATATTTAACTGGGATCTTTTAAGAACAATTCTTAAAGGAAAAGCACGACTGGTATTTCTGACTTTTGAATAAATTCAAGAGCCAGGAAATAAGAGTCGAAAAGTGATTTTAAAATGGGCTGCGCTGTTGTTTTATACTGGAAAGTCCGGGGTGGTCGGAGATACTCGCGCTCCCACTCCAACGGGAAAGGAACGTTTGCTTCTGGCGAATCCTCGGATGACGGTGCTACCAGATGTTTGTTGTTCCGCGCTCTTATCTTCCGAACGCAAAATGTGGAGTTTTGAGATTGCTAATTTACTCGCAATTTAATTCACCCTTCACATTTTCACCCCGTTACACTGTAGAGCTTGCAGCGTCTGTGGAGGATGTAGGAAGTTCCTCAGTCTTCTCCCCATGGTGTCCCAAAGATGCTCGATGGATGAAAGATAGGCAGATCGGGGTGACCATTGCAAGAGATTGACATTATCCTCTGCAAATCGGTCCATAGGACGTCTTACAATATGGGGACAGGCATGATCCTGCTGGAAAAGGGGGTCTTCCAACTGCTGAAGAAATGGAAGAATATGGGGTTCTACCACCTCATCCACATATCGCTGGGCGTTCATATTGCCTCGGATGAATAACAAACGGGACCTACTCCCATAAGTTATAGCACCCCATACCATAATCGCCACAATTTGGTGCAGATGCCTGGCGACAGAAAATTCAACATTGCGTCGTATTCGTCTGACCCTCATACGGCCATCATGCATCCCCAAGTAGAATCGGGATTCATCACCGTACACCATCCTATGCCACTCTACGTTCTAGTGCAGCCGCAACCTACACCACTCCAAACGTTGCTGTCGGTGTTGAGCCGTTAGTGGTAACACAAGATGTGGCCGATAAGATTGCAAGCCGAAAGCTCTGATTCAACGGTAAATCATTTGAAGGGTTACAGGACGACCTTCGTTAGCTAACCATTGATCGACAATTGATCTGGTACTGGAGAATCGGTCTCTTGTTGCCATAAGTGTAAGATGGCGGTCCTGCCCCTCATTAGTTCTTCTTCGTCCTGCGGGTCCTCTTCTGCCATGTTCCTGATCCTCCCTAGTCTATGCCTGATAGTAGCGTATGATGGTAGTTTGGTTCCGGTTAAGGCAATTTGCAATTTCTCTGAACGAAAAACCAACTTCGCGCAAACCAACACTACGACCCCTGTCGAATTCGCTTAATTGGCGGTAATTTTCACGTTGGCGACCTCTAGGCATGATCACACCCTCAAAACACACGAACAAAAGCAAAAACAATAAAGAACTGAACAAAATCTCGCAACACATACACCAGATAAAATTGTTAGAAAAAACTGAAAGTATTGGCAGATAAGCCATTATCACTTGATCCATATGAATGAAATCTTAATCAATTGCTACCTTTTAGTAGTTAAACGTTTCTGCCAAGGTTGGTCAAAAAATTCCTACCCCTTCTTGGTGTTGCGATTTCCATGTCACTGAGTATATTTACTTGAAAATCTGTCTTTGATATCACTTCCGGTTATAACAGAGGGGCTACAAGCGCACTGCAAGCATATTTGTATCAAGCATAGCTTTCCACGTAACATTTATCTCGTGCTTTAATAGTGTCAACTGTCAAATATCAGCCTGTTCCTATTTTTTCAGTCCTTCATAATCCTAGTACGGGATTGTATTGTCCACCTCAAACTATTATACGTATTAAACGATTATGTATTGCTAATTGAGCATACTTATGCAGAAAGATCGCTACGTATCGTAAGAGATAAAGCACTCTAAGACAAAGGTGCAGAAACCTACCAACCCACATAAAAGACAACTGAGAAGCATTTCATTTTAATGTATAAATTAGAAAATTAATTGGGGATACTGTAGAGAACCGCCAATTTAATTCATTCTACAGTATATTATTCCACTTTTAGTCAGACTATGAAATTACATAATTTTTGAAATACAAGTTGATTTTTGTGGATTGGTTGCTTTCTGCAAATTATAAAATGACTCGTCTATGGATTGATTAAATGTTTTATTGAGCACAGCAAACAGAAATAAGTAAATGTAACATGTTAACATGTACTTATACTAATACTAATATTACTAAGTAATAATAAAAGTGGGAAACCATATTATAAGTATATTGATATCAGAAAATAATAATAATAGAATTAGTAGAATAAAGTATAGTCATTGGTCAGCTTCGAAATCCAGGTCTATCACATTGAAATCCTCCATATCTTCTTGTATAACAGTCTTCCCACCATCAGTGGTTACTTTTCTGTTTACAATAGTTTTCTCAATATTTACTACGCCCATATAATCTTCGGAGGCCATTTCAGTGACAAAGAGAGGTTTCTTCTTCCTGCAGTTTCTCATCACATTGATACAGTCCGATGGTAAATATAATCTGTGTTGATGTTTCAAGCAAAACTTGATATCACTTAAATCTCCGTCGTTTGGTAGCAAGCTGTGTCCGGAACACAGAAATTTTAGTGATATATCACTTAGATGAAGAGTATTATGGAATATAAATTTTAATAATAAAGTAATCTTAATTTTCCGGCTTTGTCCCTCACCACAGTCACTCCACAAGATAAAATGCCGCACTTCAGGTTATACATTTATATTTATGTGCTTGAGTAGATAAGACCCGACCTCTTCAGCTCCTCTTCCTGCTATTTCTTCAGCCCAAACGTAGCAGTAGCCACGATCTTCTTTCCCACTGTGCACACCTGCATTATAGACTCATAACTGACGCTTATAGAATACTATATTTGTCGGAATGCGGGGAAGGGGTAAGGTCCTTTCCAGATCAAAGGTCAGACATTTATACTCGTCACTTTCCTTAGCTATTTTGAAATCTTCTCTTCTTTGTGTTTATGATTTCTCAGCTTCTTCTATATTTTTATTATGTTTCTCTTTCAGGTCATATTTCTCCTCTGGATAGGTTTCGTTTTCAGTCTGCATCTTGAATCTATTGCAGGAATTGCACGAATCCTTGTTTAGAGATTTGTCTTTCCGCGCTATCAGTGACAGGTTTGGGGTTAACCACACAACCATTTTTCGGGTCATCCAGCGTTTCAGAATAACTAACGAACATGACAGGCGATCAGGGCAAGGGCGACTACGTGCTACTACCGCTGCAGAAGATCGTTTTCTTCGAATGCGTGCACTAAGAGAGCGCTTTACCACTACAAGAGCCCTCCAAAGACAACTTTCAGCAGACAAAATGTTCAGGTTAGCATTGAAACGGTTCGCCAACGTCTTCTGGAAGGAAATCTGAGAGCCAAATTACCAGCTACTGGCCCACAGTTGCCTGCAGACCACCGTCAACACAGATTGGATTTTGCTAGAAACCAATTGAATAGGGAAAAAGAAGATTGGAGACGCATTTTGTTCACGGACGAGTCCAGATTGTGTTTGGAGAGTTGTGATAGGCGCATTCGAGTTTTTAGACGTCCAAATGAACGATACGCTCAATGTAATTTTGCCCCCACAGCTGCATTTGATGGTGGCTCAATAATGGTATGGGGAGGCATATCTGTCACGGCCCACACAGACCTACACATTTTCCCTAACGGCACTTTAAACAGTCAGAGGTACTTTACGGATATCTTAGAACAGTATATTGTGCCACATGCCCCAAACATCAGAGACAACTTCCAATTAATGCACGACAACGTTCGGCCCCAGACAGCCTGAATTGTGCAAGAATTCCTAGACGACGTTGGTATTCCTGTTATGCAATGGCCAGCCAGAAGTCCCGACTTGAATCCGATTGAGCACCTCTGGGACATTCCTGGAAGACAAGTACGATCTCTTCAACCACCCCCTGCAACTCTTAATGACCTAGGGAATTCATTAGTGGAAATGTGGGATAATCTTGAACAACAGCAGTTAAGTGTGTTGATTTCGAGTATGGATGGTCGTTGTCAAGTTGTCATAACAAGTCGAGGCGGAAACACACACTACTGAACTTGTAAACTTAAATTTTTGCGTTGATTGTTGTTAAATTACGTTGATTGTTGTTAATTTGAATAAAATATGGTTTACTTAATTTTAAGCATTATCTATGATTAAACGTACTTCATTACATGCGGTACTTTAAACAATATTGCGATTGTTAGTTGTGGTGCGTTAATTTCTTGGAGCAGTATAGTACGCTGAGAAAAAAGTTATAGTCATTTAATCCGGAAATAATACAACACAGAGCGCCCTCTAGCGACTATAGTAAAACGGTGTCCTTAATAGGCTTTCTCATACCAAAAACCCCCGTATACCAACTTTTAATGCAATACTTTAAAAAATATTTACGATATTTAAAAAATCCTATTTTAACATTTAATTTGAACAACCTGTACCTGGAAAAATAAGCGTTTGCCGACCTACGTTTATATAAACTTTTAGTATTAATTTTAAAAGTTCCATCTAGTGTTAAAGTCCTGCTACAAAAATTGAAACACCCTGTATATAGGCATATAGGCAAATTAGTAGCATTTAATATATAAACGTATTTCCTTGTTGGAATTTTATAATTGTTAAACTTAAGTATCATTTTAAAATTACAATATATGTAATTAGGTATGCAGTTTTTTTCACATTTTTGGTAATATCTAATTTATTGTTCTTCGGCTTCAGGATTTTTAAGAAGGCGTACTGTACACAGTGTTTCAAAAATAACGCATAATCTCTGCGAAGGTTTGTAGTAATCACCAAAATATACAAGCTGGACATGAAATAGTTGGTTAAACTTTGGAAGAGAATTCTCCACACCAAAATAAGAAAAAAATTTACTTAAACTTTAGTTCGAAAATGCTTCATTCCCGAGTTACAGCATTCTAAAGTGAGATGTTTCCAATCACTTGTCTGCATATAATTATGACAATAGTTGAACCAATGTTTTAAAATTTGATGTGCATACCTTACTCATCCAGGTTGAAAGTTAGAGCCTAGTTTTGTTTTGATAAGTGCATCACGGGCGTGTCAAGAGGGAGGATTACGAACTGTTTTCTACAATATCTTTTACATCAATTTAATTTCCATACGCCAAAAATACTACACAAAGAAACATTCCTGAAAAAGAGACTTTGTTTAGAAATGATTGAAATCCAGAAAAGCCCTAATTCGATAAATTACAGGAGTGACATTGAAAACCTTAATTCCATTATCACAATTTAATTAAAGAAAATTAATATTCTAAATCTTCTAACTGGTCATTTTATAATTTTTCCCATAATGTTAAACTATATTAATAACTGTATTTAAATTATGATCTTAACTACTCAGCTTTTACTTTTATTTTCATAATTCTTTCTGATTACCCCCCCCTATGTACGTATTGAAATTATTCCTTTATGTTTTCACTGCGCATGGTAGATTACTTTTAAACTGGGTTTGATAATTTATCTATTACCCCGCACACTCTCAATATGTCTTACGACGTTGTTTATGAAAACCTTTTAACAATTACAAATCTTAGTTTGTTGTTATGGCTTAATTAATGACATTAATTACCATGTTTTGGTTTAATAATTTTTAATATGTTCAACTTCAAATGCTATTTTTGGTAAGTTATATACGCTCGTTAATTTACTGATCTCATTTTTTGTAATATTCCAGTCTCTGAAGAAGCTGAAAATTTTTAGCGAAACGTAAGCGTACTAATGTTTTAATATTGGAATTTTCCTGATGTTCTAACTTGTTAAAACTGAAAGAATTTTATTACATGGCCGCATAACTTCTCCAAAACTGTGTTTTAACTTTTACTTTTTTTTTTAATTTTTTTTTTAATTTTTGACATAAAACTCTTATGCGGTATGCAAAAATACCCAAAAAAGGTATTTCTGTTACAAGTCGATAAACCGAACCATGTTCCAGAATCGAGATAATTCAACTATTATGAAAAATGGAGTTGGCGTGATAATTTGGAAATTTTGTACTGTATGTATTAAATTGGCAGCATACGAGACAGGACAAGGCAATAATAAAAAACTCATATAAATATTTGCCCGCAAACGTTTAGTTTACAAGGTACAACCCAATAAATGCTTCATCTAAACATAAACAAATTTATTAACACTAAATGGGTTGTACCTTGAATTCTAAGCATTTGAGGACAAATGTTTATATGAGTTTTTTTTATTGTCTTGTTAACCTGAATCCTGCAATTACCACGGCAACTTCATTTTTCACAATAATTTAATTATGTTGAACACCGCTGGGTTTATCGACTTAACCAAGAGTACCTTATTTAATGAAAATTAAAATTGAAATCATGATTATCACACCTTGTGGAAAAGATTTGCAAATTCTGGCTCATCGTTGATCTTCCTGCATTCTTAATTCTGGATTGTTTCAACGCAGGTATACCTTAATCATCAAGCAGACCCTCGCTAAGATGGTGAATGTTACGTAAGGTCAAGTTCACATAAAATACAGTATAGCTATACTCACAAGCGTTCTTTAACATAACACAAATTTATTTTGCTAGCCAACATACTAGTGCAGATCGTCGTTTTGTAAAAGTGCTCAAATGAGTATCACTATATCTTAGGGCGACTGTGAGACTGGCAGTTATATTAAAGAATAGAAAATCCAAGCAATTGTTGTGCAAATCCATTCCCGATGGTCGCGTGTCGAGAAGCGTGGCGGCTAAGTGAACCCTTAGCTGAGAGCCATCGTCTCGCTCGCTCTTACAGGTGGTTTACCTGACGGAGGTGTGCCAAGAGAGACAGAGCGTGGTCTCATATCGAGTACGAAAGCAAATAGGTGAACATCTGGCGTTGCAACCCCACCTTTACAACGTTGATCTGTCTGCCTTCCCCATAAATACTGTGTACAGCTGGCATTAGACTTGGGTGCTTCTTATAGATGATATGCCTAGCGCATATTGCGATTTCAGACCACACGTAACATGTTCGTTGCGTCATTATAATGTTGATTTGTGTTTGTTCTATACATCAAGAAGTTTTAAGTAATTAAATTAGCTTAGTTTACATAAAATACAGCTGTCGGACCTAATATTTAGTTAGCCAAATACGGACATACAGATTGAAATACGCGGAACCCAACTAATCTGATTACATTACGTCCCCTTCCCATTTCGATAACAATCTACTGTGACTTTACAACTTATTCTATAGCTACACATCTAGCTAACATTTAGTACTAAAAAATACAATTCCATGCTCAAATTAAAATGATCTATTATTCACAGTACAGGGTGGATATTTAAAGTTGTCCCCCGTAAAAGTCGCTGACGCAAGCCAACATATACGTGTCACAGAAACTGAGATTATTGGAATTTGCATATAGAAATGGATCATAGTTACATTTTGTCAAGTTGATCTTTCACTGTAGTAATTAACAGTTTTATTAATAATAAGTACCTATAGTATTTAACAAGAAAACCTATTGCTGCTACACTGGTGTAGTAAAAACTAAAGAAGTAAAAAACAACAAAAAATAAATATAATTTTATTGAAATCAGTAAATGTTCAGAAATCAAATTTCCCTCAATCCACTTCAACACGTTTTGTAATTCGTTTCAAAATCGATCTTTTTGGCTCTAGCTGATATATACGCCTTGCATATATTTTTTTAAATCATGTTAATTTACTACCGCGGTTCGGTGTAATATATCTTTAACTGCTCTCCAAAGAGTAGCCATAAATGCACAGCTCCTTTTCCAAACACATTATTTATGTAATACATAACAATCCAACTGTAGTAAGCGGCGAAGCTATTATGTTGGTATCGAAATTTTCATAGAAAACAAAAAAAGAGCCTACCGCAAATACTTACAAAGCAATTCAGACGAAGACAGAAATGAATACAAAAAAATACTGTGCCATTGTAAAACGAGAAACAAGAAAAACAATTCGCACAAAAGGGCATATATATTGTCAACCTCGAGCACTACATGGAAGGCAAGACTACGCATATAAGGTAATAAAATACTTAAACAAGGAAGAAAAGGACACAGTTAAACTTGAACCGCTTAACAAAGATGAGTGGAGAGATTATCACCAAAAAGTATGGGAGGAATCATCAAATAATATACACGCAGAAGAAATCGCAATGCACACAGAATCAGATCAACTAGAAATGGAAGAACTGCGGAGAGCACTATATATTTGCAAAAATAGAAAAGCTTGTCGGACAGACGGAATAAATGTAGAACTTATCTAACATGGGTCATATAAACTAAAACAAATAATATTACTCCTATATAACAAATGTTGGGAAGACACTAAAATACCAACGCAATGGAAGAAGGCAGTAGTCATACCATTATTCAAGAAAGGAGACCGGCGCAATTATGAAAATTATAGAGACATAAGAGTATTAACTTCAGCATACAAAATATACCTACTCAAAAATAATAACCGCAAGAATAAATAAAATAGCTGATGCAATTCTACTTGAAGAACAGTCAGACTTTCGGAAAGGAAGATCCTGCAATGTTTTCATTTTAAAGCAGATCATCGTAAAAGAAAGGAATTTGTAAAACACAACACAACACAACACAAAAACACTGCCGTTTACATCAATCTCATAGAAGAAAACGACATAAGCACACCCACAACAAGAGGAGTAAGACAAGGATGTAATTTATCTCCGACGCTATACAATGTATACCTACATGACGAAATCCGACTGTGGACAGAAACAGCAAGCAACGGAGTTCTTCCACAGCATACCAGCAGAAAGACGCTATTATTTGCAGACGACCAGGTATTGCTACAACAAATGAAGATGACCTACAACGTAGTAATCGTAGTAATCGAAAACCAAACCGTAGAAGAAACAAGAAGCTTTAAATTCTTAGGATGCGAAATATAAATATGGGAGAGATAAATAATATAGACCACAAAGTAGCACGATTTAACTGGATGTGCGGAACCATCAGAAGAAGATTAGAAGAAAAACCTAGAACTGAATCAAAAATAAAATTATACAATACAATGGCAGTGCCAACTTTTATATACAGGGTGACAATAATCTACCCGTGTTGTATGGGTAACTTTGTTATTATAAGAGTTACAGAGTCGGTTAAATTACCAAAGTTGGGCAGAATTTTGACGCAAATTTAATGCCATTTTTGAATTTGACGTAGATTTTCAACTTTTTTAAATATTTTAAAAATACTAAAAATGAACTATTTTTTAAATGTTAAATAATTCCACAACCGTTTATGTTAGAACATAAATAAAAAATGGTTTTTGTAGATCTTATTACGTAGAATTCAAAAAACTTATCAAAAAAGTCATGGCGCTCTTGATTTTCGAGATATAAACTAAACTTCAATTTTTTTAAATGGCAATCATAGTTGGCCGTAGGCTCATTAAAAAGCTCTTTTTTTGCTGATTTCAAATATGTATGGGATGTCCTATCTATTTTTATTAGTTAGCTCAGGATTTACAAAAATAAAAGTATGAAATCAAAAATTTATCTCTAGAAAGAATGGTGTGCCTTGGAATTGGAAAACAAATGCTCTAACGACCTGCTTCGTTTGTTCTTATTATCTAGTAATGATAGAAAACACCAATCAAAAAGAATACTGGAATTTAATTACCAACAACCAATAAATTGATAGCTAATAATAAGAAAATAAATTTACGTAAACCTAAATTAAATGAATCATAATAATGTTTCAAAATGACCACCATTTTCTTGGACACATAGTTCACACCGTCTTAATATTTCACTCTGCACTTTTAATAAGCTATTATATCTAATTCCACTAATAGCGGTTCTTATTTTAGTTTTCAATTCTTCAACATTATTAGGCTTCTCTTTATAGACTTTGTCTTTAATTGTTCCCCATAAAAAAAGGTTGAGTGGGGTTAGGTCCGGAGACCTAGGTGACCATGCTATGGGACCTCTGTTACCTATCCAGTTATTAAATCTTTCTAATAAGTAGTTAGATACAATTTGCGCATTGTGGGCAGGTGCCCCATCATGCTGAAAATAATTAAAATTCTGTATTAGGTTTAATGGAACTTCGTCCAACATTCCTTCCAAGTATTTTTGTATCGAGAATACCACACCAAGCATTTATAAAAAAACATGTTGATATCTTCTTCCAACCGTAATATCAGGAATTTCCTGCGCCCAGTAAATGTGGTTTTTTTCTATTAAATAATCCATTATTCGTAAATTTTGCTTCAACAGTAATCGTTTTAGAGAACCCTTCGCTTCTTCGACTTTCTTGAACAAACCATCCAGCATAATTTAATCTTCTTTCCAGATCTGTTAGGTACAATGTATTTCCGACATGATGATGATAGGGCCCAAAGTTATTTGGTTTCAAAATTATCCGCCCTTCTTCTCTGGATGTGTTACACTCGAGTCCAATTTCCCGTACAGATGCAGTCGGCTTAAAATTATTGTATGCTAAAACACGTACTTCCGTCTCTGCATTTATATTTCTTTTGGCTTCTTTTGGTTTGTAAAAAGATCCACACAGTTTTAAATTTGCCACATTTACTGGGCGCAGGAAAATCCCGATATTACGGTTGGAAGACGATATCAACAAGTTTTTTTATAAATGCTTGGTGTGGTATTCTTGATACAAAAATACTTGGCAGGAATGCTGGACGAAGTTCCATTAAACCTAATACAGAATTTTAATTATTTTCAGCATGATGGGGTACCTGCCCACAATGCGCAAATTGTATCTAACTACTTATTGGAAAGATTAAATAACTGGATAGGTAACAGAGGTCCCATAGCATGGTCACCTAGGTCTCCGGACCTAACCCCATTCGACTTTTTTTTCATGGGGGGCAATTAAAGACAAAGTCTATAAAGAGAAGCCTAATAATGTTGAAGAATTGAAAACTAAAATAAGAACCGCTATTAGAGGAATTAGATATAACAGCTTATTAAAAGTGCAGAGTCAAATATTAAGACGGTGTCAGCTATGTGTCCAAGAAAATGGTGGTCATTTTGAAACATTATTATGATTCATTTAATTTAGGTTCACGTAAATTTATTTTCTTATTATTAGCTATTAATTTATTGGTTGTTGGTAATTCAATTCAAGTATTCTTTTTGATTGGTGTTTTCTATCATTACTAGATAATAAGAACAAACGAAACATGTCGTTAGATCATTTGTTTTCCAACTCCAAGGCACACCATTCTTTCTAGAGATAAATTTTTGATTTCATACTTTTATTTTTGTAAATACTGAGCTAACTAATAAAAATAGATAGGACAACCCATACATATTTGAAATCAGCAAAAAAAGAGCTTTTTAATGAGCCTACGGCCAACTACGATTGCCATTTAAAAAAATGGAAGTTTAGTTTATATCTCGAAAATAATTTTTTTGAATTCTACGTAATAAGATCTAGAAAAACCATTTTTTATTTATGTTCTAGCATAAGCGGTTGTGGAATTATTTAACATTTAAGAAATAGTTCATTTTTAGTATTTTTAAAATATTTAAAAAAGTTGAAAATCTAGGTCAAATTCAAAAATGGCATTAAATTCGCGTCAAAATTCTGCCCAACTTTGGTAATTTAACCGACTCTGTAAGTCTTATAATAACAAAGTTACCCATACAACACGGGTAGATTATTGTCACCCTGTATACAGCTTTTACTGAAAATTGTCAGCAGTGATTGTTTGTTCTCAAAGTGCTTCGATTTGTAAATAATAGCGCTAATTGTTTCGCAATTTAATAACTACCTGTTTTTATCATAACCTAAATGTCGTGGCCAGTAGCGGCTGGAGCAACCCATGCGGAAGTCTTGAGGTCCTTTTTTGTACATAGTTTATAGCTACACGACCCTGGTCCCCCTTTGAACATTTTGGCGTGTAACTGTATAAATCTTCTTATTAATATATTATATACCAATTGTTGGGAGAGTAGATCAACAACCCCCCTTATAGGGGAAGCCCTTGCCCAACAATGGGATCTTGCAGGCTAATAATAATACCAATTGTTCAACTATTTATGACTTGTAATTTTTATGTATTTTCCTTCCTGTATGTATTTTGTAAGAAATATTCAGGTAAAAAGGAAGCACAATAATATAGGTCTTCGGCCTTTTAACGCGGATCTTAGGACTTCTTTTGAGTTACCCTGTACATTGTAACAATTGAAACTTTCGTAAGCGTTTTTCGTGAACCCTCCCTCCTCTACGTGTTTTATTGTGCTTCCTCTTTACCTGAATATTTCTTACGAAATACATACAGAAAGGAAAATACTTACACAAAATTAACACGCCATAAATAGTTGAATAATTGGTATATAATACATTAAATAGAAAGGATTTATTACCAATATGAGAAATACATTAGATGATTGATTAGAGATATTAAATGAATCAAGGACTTGTTAGTGATATCCGAAATATATTAGATTATTGAAGATACATTATATGACTCAAGAATTTGTTAACGATACCAGAAATATATCAGAAGATATTATATGACTCAAGGGTCTGTTAACAATATCAAAAATATATTAGATGATTGATTAGAGACATTACATGTCTCAAGGGCTTGTTAATAATATCAGAACAGAAGTATATCAGATGATCGATTAGAGCTACTATATGACCCAAGCACTTGCTAACAGCTAACAACAACAATATCAGATGATTGATTAAAGATATTATATGATTCAAGAACTTGTTAACAATACCAGAAATATATTAGAAGTTTGATTAGAAATACTATACGACTCAAGGACTTGTTAACGATACTAGAAGTATATTGGATGATTTATTAGAGATATTAAACGATTTAAGGATTTGTTAACAATGCTATAAGTATATTAGAAGCTTGTTTAAAGATATTATATGACTCAAGCACTTGTTAACGATACCAAAAGTATAATATCAGATGATCGATTAGAGCTATTATATGACCCAGGAACATGCTAACAACATTAGAAGTATATCAGATGATTGATGAAAGATATTATGTGATTTAAGGACTTGTTAACAATACCAAAAATATATTAGAAGCTTGTTTAGCGATATTATACGACTAAAAACCTGTTAACAATACCAGAAATATATGAGATGATTGATTAGAGATATTATATATATATATATATATATATGATTGAGGAACGTGTGGACAAAATCAGAGGTATATCAGATGATTGATTAAAGATATTATATGACTCAAGAACTTGTTAAAATGTCATAAATATATCAGTTGGATGATTAAAGACAATATGAATCACTAACTTACATTAACAGAAATATATTAGATGATTGATTAGAGATACTATATAATTCAAGAACTTGTTAAAATTACCAGAAATATACGAGATGATTGATTAGAGATATTATATGTATGATTAAGGGACTTGTTAACAAAATCAGAAGTATATTAGATGATCGATTAAAGATATTATATACCACCAATATGATGACTGTCCTGCTGACTACAGTTGAGTTGTTAGGAATTACTTAAATAATGTATTTGGAGTTAACTGGATTGGAAGAGGAGCTGTTCATCTATGGCCTCCAAGAAGTTGCGATAGCATTCCATTAGTCTTTTTTCTTTGAGGTGTAATTAAAGAAATACTATACTGAACTCAAATAGTAAATGAACATGATTTGCAAAATACAATAATCGAGAGTTTGAGTCAATTACACCTGATACGTTTGTTCGAGTCGATCGATTAAATAAATAAGGAGAAGCATGGAAGTGGATGAAGGCAATTTTGACCATTTAATGAATTAAACTACTCTATTTATTATTTGTTGTTTTTTAATTGTTTAGTTTTTACTATAATAGTACGGTTGTACGGGTGTATTTCTTGGTAAATACTAATACAGAAACTGTTAATTACTACAATAAGAGATCAAATTGACAGAACCTAAACATAATCCATTTCCATACTATACAAACTTCAATAATTTCAGATGCTGTGATACATATGTATGTTGGGTTGCTTCCACCATTTTTAAGGCGGGACAGCTAAACTGGTCCACCCTATATAGTGGCAAATAATTGTTTCTATTCAAAGACAAGGGGATTGCGCCTATGCAATTGTAAACGGTAGCTTTTCTATTTTTTTTGGTGTGAGTCTTAAATTTCACGTTTTTTGTTTCTTGGTGGAAATTCACGAAACCGCAAGAGGAGTGAATTAAGAAGAGCTCCCGGAATTTAATTCCATCATCGAATCTCTGGATTCCTGGAGTATTGAATGAACTGGGACGCGCGTGATAACGTCTAAATTACATTCCTACCGGAAATGCCAATTCTTTTGCTCATATTCGAATATACTGAAGAGTGCCGAACGAATTAATTCCAAATGTTAAAACATTGATAATTATTCCTAATATTACTCAATTAAACTAATTAATTCCCTAAGTAAAACAAAACTAATGATTGTTTTTTTGAATCACAAAAAAGGGATTTTATAATTTTTATTTCCTATATATTTATATTAAATATCCCAAAGCAATAAATACATTTAACCCTTAATATAACGAATTAAAGTGAAACTTCTACAACGGTTTAATTAGCAAGTATTCTGTATATCTGATCTCAGAATGAGAAGTAACTGAACCGAGCAATTACTTATTAGAGCGCATTAAATCGATTTATATTAATAGCTTGAAAACTGAATTAACAGAACCAACCCCAACTACTAGCTGCTAAACTTTTCAAAATAGTTTTAACCTATAATTTGTTTATATCGTGGTTTCCAGAATATTTTCATACACCCCCCTAAAAATGTTTTCAGTATTCAATATTAGTTGGAAATTTACAAAAAAGTTGTAATTATAAATTTAGAAAAAAATCGTAAAGTAGGGAGACGTTCTAAAGCCCATGCGTATAAGAAAGAGGGGGCCATATAAAACAGCGCCCGTCCAGATTTGTCCTTATTCTTGCAAACGATGTGAATAGGTTTGGGAAATTTGGAAAAATTTGTTTACAAATGCGAAATGTTAAAATAAGAATGTTTAGGGAATTATTAGTTAGTTTTGTGGCGTTTGGGATTTTTGGAAATTTTGTTTTTTCAGGTAAGATACATTTATTGACAGATTCGTGGTGTTGCTTTCCCTTGTTTGTGTTAGTTATTGGAGAACCTGTGTTAATTATTAATAACAATAACTAGTAATAATTAATCAACTTACATTTGAATATTTAGATTTTTTCTAATAAGTACTTTCTAAATATTTATGGAAATCTAGAATTTATTTATATTTCAGTAGATTACTTTGTAAATCAAAATCATTTTTATTTTATTTTAATCAACCGTCTAATATAATTCTGGTATTGTTAACATGTCCTTGAGTCATATAATAGTTTTAAACAATAATTTGAAATATTTTTGATATTGTTAATAAGCCCTTGACCTCATATAATATTCTTTTGAACTAAGCACCTGACATTGTTAACAAGTTCTTTGGTCATACAGTATCTTAAACCAATCATCTAATATATTTCTGGTAATGTAAGTGCTTGAGTCATATAATATCTTTAATTAATCATCTGATATACTTCTGATTTTGTTAACAAGTTCCTTAATCATATATATATATATATATAATATCTCTAATCAATCATCTCATATATTTCTGGTAATGTTAACAAGTTCTCGAATCATATAATATCTCTAATCAATCATCTCATATATTTTTGATAATGAAGTTCTTGAGACATATAATGTCTTTAATATTTATCCTATGATATCATATCAACAAGTTCTTGAGTCACTATAATATCTTTAATCAATCACCTGATATTACTTATTGATCATTGTTAACAGTCTTGAATCATACAGTGAATATCTCTAATCAATTATCTCATATATGTCTGGTATTGTTAACAGGTTCTTTAGTCATAGTATTCTCATCAATAATATAATATATATGTGGTGTTGTAAACGTGTCCTTGAGTCGTATTTTATTTTTAATAATCACCCAATATACTTTTGATATTGTTAACAAGTTCTTGAGTGATATAGTATATTTAATCAATCGCCTGACATCGTTCTGGTATTGATAACGGCTGCTTGAGTTATATCATATCTTTAATCAATCGTCTAATATAGGTACTTCTGGTATTGTTAACAAGTCCTTGAGTCATATAATATCTATAATCAATAAGCTTGTATACTTCTAATATTAATACGTTCTTGAGTCATATAGTATCTCTAACCAATAATCTAATATATTCCTGTAATTTTTACCAAGTCCTTGAGTCATTATAATACCTTTAATTAATCATCTGATATGCTTCTGATATTGTTAACAAGTTCTTGAGTCGTATAATATCTCTAAACAAGCTTTTAATATATTTCATATATTGTTAGCAAGTCCTTGAATCACATAACATTTTTAATCAATCATATGATATACTTCTGATGTTGTCAGCAAGTTCTTGGGTCATGTAATAGCTCTAGTCAATCATCTCTTAGACTTATGGTATCGTTAACAAATCCCTGAGTCGTATAGTATCTCTAAACAAGCTTCTAATATATTTCTGGTATCGTTAACTAGTCCTTGAGTCGTATAATATCTCTAAGCAAGCTTTTTATATATTTCTGGTATTGTTAGCAAGTCCTTGAGTCATATAATATCGTTAATTAACCGTCTGATGTTGTTAACAAGTTCTTCAAACATATATCTCGGGTCTGGTACAACTGGGCGCCGCCGACTGGACATCGCCGACTGGGCGCCGGCCGACTCGGCGTCAGCCAACTGGGCGCCAAGCCAACTGGGCGCCCGCCAACTCGGCGCCAAGCCAGCGCGGCGCCACCCCAAAACTAATATTTAAATTAAAAAAGGAATAAAGCCACACCCTAAGAAAAACAATCTTCTTCTTAGGGTGCTTTGTCTCTTACGAGACGTAGCGATCTTCTCTCCTATGCCTGTGTTGCGCGTTTAGAGTGCCACAGACATAGAGGACCTACAGCTTAACGTGGGCTCCGAACCAAGGGAAGTGTAAACACTTCTACTCCAGAGAAGATTTACTAGGCAGAATACCTCGCTGGTTTGCCATTGCCTTGCGAGGGAGAACGGCCGTTAACAATCCGATGTTCCGGTACTGGGAATTGAACCCAGGACCCTCAGCGTAGAAGTCTAACGCGCTAACCTCTAGCCTACGGAAAAACAATACTAAAATAAATCCACAGGAAAAAATCCAGGGAAATAAAATCCAAATTTTGAAAGTTGCTGTTCTGCAAAACACTTAACTTCTTTTCTCTTCATTCTATAAATCAGACTCCTTTTTCTATTATTTTGCTTAAGTGCTGTATTTCTTTTTCTCTACCTCTTTTTATGTAATAATTAATACTGTGTGATTTTGACAAACTTTATTTATTAAATTAACAAATTTATATTTACAATCCTAACTTAAAGTTAATTGTGCGAATAGTGTGGCCAACAGCCTGAATAAAATTTTATAACCTAACCTAACATAACCGCCTGTACTATGAGGCACCATTACGAAATTCTTAGAAATTTCTAAATTGCTTGTTGTAAGCAGAAAGTTTTCTAGCAACTGTCAAAATAATAATATCCTGCTGAGGATTTAGTAAAAATTCATGGTAAAATTTTGTGTTGCGTTATGCCTGGGTATAACTTAGCGCCGAGTTGGGTTGGCGCCCAGTTGGCTTGGCGCTCAGTTGGTTTGGGGCCCAGTTGGCTTGGCGCCCAGTTGGCAGGCGCCCAGTCGGCGGCGCCCATTTGGCGGCGCCCAGTTGTCTCTTGCCGTGATATCTCCAACCAATCATCCAATATACTTCTGGTATCGTTAACTAGTCCTTGAGTCGTATAATATTTCTAAACAAGCTTCTAGTACATTCCTGGTATTGTTAACAAGCCCTTGAGTCATGTAGTATCTTGAATCAATCATCTGATATATTTCTGATATTAACAACAAGTTCTTGGGTCATATAATATCTCTAACCAATCATCTGATAAACTTCTGCTATCATTAACAGGTCCTTGAGTCGTATATTATCTCTAAAAAAAAGCTTCATATTTTTTCTGGTATTGTTAATAAGTCATTGAGTCATATAATATCTTTAATTAATCATCTGATATGCTTCTGATATTGTTAACAAGTCCTTGAGTCGTATAATATTTCTAAGCAAGCTTCTAATATATTTCTGATATTGTTAACAAGTCCTTGAGTCATATTATAATACCTTTAATTAATCGTCTGATGTTGTTAACAAGTTCTTCAAACATAATATCTCAAATCAATCATCCAATATACTTCTGGTATCGTTAACAATTCCTTGAGTTGTATAATATTTTTAAACAAGCTTCCTGTATATTTTTGGTATTGTTAACAAATCCTTGACTCATATAATATCTTTAATTAATCATCTGATATGCTTCTGATATTGTTAACAAGTTCTTTATTCGTATAATATCTCTAAACAAGCTTTTAATATATTTCATATATTGTTAGCAAGTCCTTGAATCACATAACATCTTTAATCAATGATCTGATATACTTCTGATGTCAGCAAGTTCTTGGGTGCATGTAATAGCTCTAGTCAATCATCTATTATACTTTTGGCATCGTTAGCAAATCCCTGAGTCGTGTAATATCTCTAAACAAGCGTTTAATATGCTTCTGGTATTGTTAACAAATCCTGAAAATATATAATATCTTTAATCAATCATCTGTTATACTTGTGGTTTCGTTAGCCAGTCTTTGAGACGTATAATATTTCTAAACAGGCTTCTAATACATTTCTGGTATACTTAAGAAGTCCTTGAATCATATAATATCTTTAATTAATCATCTGATATGCTTCTGATATTGTTAACAAGTTCTTGGGTCATATAATAGCTCTAATCAATCATCTGATATACTTTTTGTATCATTGACAAGTCCTTGAGCCATATAATATATTTAGTCAATCATCTGACATACTTCTGATATTGTTAACAAGCCCTTGAGACATGTGGTGTCTCTAATCAATCATATAATATATTTCTGATAATGTTAAAGGGTCCTTGGGTCATATAACATCTACGGATATATTTCTGTTATTGTTAACAAGTTCTTAAGGCATATAATGTATCTTCAATAATCAAATATATTTTTGGTATCACTAACAAGTTCTTGGGGATATAGTATTTTTAATCAATTATCTAATATATTTCTGATATCCTTAACAAGTTCTTGAGTCATTTAATACCTGTAGTCAATCATTTAATGTATTTCTCGTATTTGTAACCAATCCTTAACATACATTTTGTTCTGTTGCTTATACATAATACCAAGGCTAATTAAACTTTATTTTTTCCATGTAGGTGAACATAATGACAATATATTTCACATACCGTTGGATGAAGACGGGTCAGTTACACTAGACTGGGCTGTAGACTACCCCAATAAAATCGTAATCTTTGAAACACATATTCCTTCGAATTTTGGATGGTTTGCGGTTGGATTTTCAGATAGAGGTGGGCTTTTTCCAGCCGACTACTGCGTGTTGTGGTATAACTGGAGAGGCCGGTTACAGTTTCAGGTGAATTATTAACTTTAATTACCTGTAGAAAAATTATTAATTCTAACTCTTACATTGATGTTTAAAGGATGCTATAGCAAATGAAGAAGGTGTGCTGGCAGTAGATCATCAGCAAGACTGTTTACAGTTTAGGACTAAACATAGAGGAAACGTTACTAAATTTACTTACAGGAGACAGTTTGATACCTGTGATGCTAATGATTACGTAATTGAAGTAAGTTAAGTAAAATGTACCTCTTCATGAATGTAATTAGTGCTAGGTAACCTGATCGTTTGAAGTTTTTCCACACCTTCTGTAACCCTAAATGCTTTTCTATTTCTACATTAATTATCTTCCATATTTCTTGTTTTCTTTTACACTTGCACACCAACTTCTCCTTCGTCTTCGTCTTTCCGTTGATATGTTGGAAAGCAACTTATCTTCTTGAGTAGAACAATAACAAATTCATATAATTTCTAAAATATTAGGACGGTACAACACATATTGTTTGGTCAAGAGGCAAAGATCGTTTGTATCAGCTCAATGGATTAAATATAAGCTCTGCTGACATCGACAATGGCATGGTGAGAGTGCAACTGCTCAAAAATACAGCTGTACATTCAAATGTACCACCAGAAGCCAAAGTTGTTGAATTGTTGGCCGATAAAGTGCATGTACCAGCTGATGAAACTACTTACTGGTGCCATGTGCATAAGCTTCCAGACGAATTTCAAAATAAACACCATGTGGTACAGGTAAGTTTAACTGATTAAATTAAATCTGAAACAATATGAAAGTCCTTGTTTAGTATGAGTCAGTAATTCAGAAAGGCAACGAAGGTTTGGTTCATCACATGGAGCTATTTCACTGTATTGCACCAGACGAAGAAGACATTCCTCTTTATGTGGGTTCTTGTTTTGCACCTGATAGGCCTCCAGCAACGAACGTGTGCAAGAGAGTTTTAGCGGCGTGGGCAATGGGAGCTAAACCTTTTACTTATCCAGAGGTAAAATAAAAATGTTCAATTTTAATATTTAAAAGTTAAGAAGTTCTCTCAATATATTTTATTACAATTTTATTGTTCTTTTACAAATTTTAGACTATTATAAAATAGATACTAACAATCATAACTACAGTGCGATCGAATATAATTAAATGGCATGTGACCTTGACGTAGTCTTATTATTATCAACAATGGGCTCCGTTTGGTCGGCGAACCTATTGTTTATCAATATTTACATCCCAATCCATTAGCGGCGCGTGTACATTTTTCCTGTGAATTGTCATTTTTATTACTGTCGTAAAACTGAAATGTCGTTATCAGGCGTTCTAACAGTTAAGACAATCAAACTATAAAGTTTTGTTTTGCTTACCAAGTGTGTAATGTTAAGTTAAGATAGTGTTCACGGTAGAGGAGGATACATTTATTATGGAAACCTACTTTTGATCCTGAGAACGTGACCAAAATTGTGTTTGGCAGTACTACTATTGTTCTTGCTTCAATCAATTCTAAGAGAAATTCCACAAACGAAGCAGTTTGCTAGGAAATTTTCAGCCAGCACATACGTAGTATTGTTCAATGGTACTACGAAACAAACAGCGTCTGTAAAGGAAAGTTTAAGAGCAGTGCTTACGGAAGAAGCTGTACAGAATGTTCAATAGCGGACAGATGCAAAGCCAGCAAATTATTAAAATGTTTGTCTCCACAAACATGTAATGAACATAATGTTGTTTTTGTAACTGAGTTACTGAACATTGATATTGTAGGGGTTTCGTAGGGATCGTGGTAGAAGGCTTGCACAAAAAAGTACTGCAAGTACTACCCATAAAGAGTGTCAGTCATTCCTAAACTATCGTACACGGTAAACCGAATATCCTTATACATACTAGGAGACTACTACTATATTCCCTTGAAATAGGAATTTGGATTGCGATGTCAAGAGGAAGAACAATTGAACCATTTTTTTAATGAGAATATCGATGCTATTAATGACCAGCAACTATTTTTATGAGAGTTTGTCGATCACCACACCTTGATGAATTTTCAGTAACATGGCGCAACAGCTCACGCAGCAGCTTCAACCTTCAATTTTCTAGGGAAATTTGTTGGTGACAGAATAATAGGCAGAAATCGTTAGACACCGCGATCGCCAGATTTAACACTTCTCGACTACCTTAAGCTCAGACATCTTAAGAAATGTAGGTATATGCAAATCGTTTACACACAATTTGGGAGTAACAATAGATCATAGTGAATAATTGACACTGAGACAATTGGTAGCCATTTTTGAAAGTATGAAGCAGACTCTTAATGTGTGTTTATAAAATGATGTAAAGCATTTAGAGCAACCATTGTAAGTAATAGTCCTACAAAATGTTTTTCTGCGTATTTAAACTATTGTTAAAGCAAGCAATAAACAAAAATCTGATGAAAAACGTGTTTTTACTCATTTAAATCGTAATTAAACTGTTTTAAAATTGTATATTTTTCAATTTCCCGCGCTGGTTGCATTATCTTTGCAAGTCATCGGAATTAGTTAGTAGCACAGTAAGTTATAAGCGAACAAGCAAAAATCACTATGAAGCGGCACCTTCAATCATTTTCGATCGCACTGTATTTAGACCATGTAATGTAATTTTTAATGTTTGTATTTTTAAGGAAAATTATTAGGAATAGGTATTTAAGTTTACGATTCTGTTAATTACCAATAAAAAAACATGCGGAATATGTAGTTTTAGATTCGGAAGGATACGATACAATCCAGATACCATACATTGAAAATTAACATGGTTGTCAGATTGTGCATATAAAAAAATTAAAAAAAGTCTAATGTGACCAATGACCAATCCAAATACTTTTGCAATCTACAATCTTAGATACAGAAGGGAGAATGCCAGTGCATTGAATATTAGCACTGCTGTCAGATTGTGGCACCTGCAATAGTTAAACAAAGCCTTAATGTTTTAAATTCTATTTAAATATTATAGAGTGGTATAAAAAGTAACAATAATATAAATTTTTGATATGTTAGTTCTTCTTTGATAGTATATATGGCAACAGTGTACGGAATGTACTATTTTAAAGTCACTATTTATGTAGGTTATATTTGTTTGGACGATTACGGCAGTTTTACTCCTCTTTACATACAGGGTGCTTAATTTATCTTGTAACCTGTAGGTAGGCTACACACATTACAGCTGCTTGTATTCCATGTATCTTAGTAAACTATACACCGTTTAAATAAATAAAAATCAAAGTAGTTACGTTGGGTGTTCTAAGAACCTGCAATGGAACTATTTAATAATAAATAAGAGACAATTTTGCAACAGGTACATTTACAATATTTATTTCTTATAATTTAAACAAAGCAAAGACAGAAAAAGCCAAGATAGCATACAAATATGTAGGCATAAAAATAAAATTAACAAGAAAAATAAATTAAATAAAAACAAAGAAAAACACTAATTAATGACGTAATACATGTTTAAACTACCGTTCACCTTGCTTTTCACATAAATCAATCCGTCGCAGAAAAAAATTTCTAATACGAGTTATTATGTGTGATTGACCTATATGATTCTTTCACGTACATTTTTGAGTTTCTAGGGAAGGTTCGTATACGTCGTTTTTTAATTTACCCCACAAAAACAAATCCAACGGGGTCAAGCCCGGACTACGTGGAGGCCAAGGATGAATTGCACCTCTTGTAATTAATCTGTTATGAAAAGTTTTATTTTGGTAGTTTGCTTCAATTCTATGGAAATAGACAGATGGTTCGTCATTTTGGAAGCATGTACACTGTGTAGTATAAAGAGCAACATCTTGATGGGGCAAAAAATTTTCTAAAAAATGTAAATACATTTCCCCATTTAAGCAGCTCTCAAAGAAGTGGGGACCAACAATAAAGTAGTCAACGATACCGTGTAACCTTCGTTTAGTTTTGCAACTTCATATGAATTAAAGTCTTATTTTAATTGCCGCCCATAGTTGATTACTATTCTAATTACCAAAGGTTATTTTATTGGGGGTCAGCTTTTCCGAAGGAACGCTGACAGGTATGTTTAGTCTACAGCGCCGATCAAAAACAGTTCCTAGAATTCTTTGTCTGCAGAATGGTCCTGAAAATCATACGCTCCCCGGAAGTTACAAGTGGAAGATTTTGTTCTAGAATGATTACGTTTGGTGAGGATTTTTGCAGCAGGGGAAAAGGGGAGCCAGCCTAAGCCTCTGTAGGTAAATGTACGTGGTTTTGTTCGAAAGCGGGAGTTTTTGGCAGCACCTCTGCTAGATTAAGTTACCGTATCGCTTTTCTCGCCTGGTGGCAGAATATTCTTCTACATTTCGTCGGATTAAAATATTAGCAGGGTGGTACGCTTTATTAAAGATAATTTTGTGTTAAATTTTTCTCTCGACCTGGGTCGGATTACAGCCATCAACCCCGTGACTCTTCCTACTTCATCGGTGTAGCTTCTGAACGTGTTAAAATCTCGTACAACGGAGGTTTCGTTTCCAATTGCAAGAACACTCGAGATTTCCCGTTTCCGGAAGAAAGTCTTGGCGATTGCTGTGGCGCTATCGTTCCAACTCCCGTCCGCTGGTGTTTTCTACGTGATCCAGCCTTCAGGGGCGTGCCTGCGATATTTTTTGCTTCTCAAGAACCTATCGGCACCCCAAATTGTGCCTTTCTCTCTACTCCCCACCTAAAGAGAAAACTTACCAATGTACCATACAAGCAGGTGATTATTTTCCCCTGTTTACCAGTGCTTCGTTTGTAAATAAGAAACAGAATAATTTGATTTCTTTGTTATAATTTCGATTTACTCTGTATACAACTACGTTAGATTTCTTTCCATTAAGCGTTTCTTGTGAACCACTTCCTACTTCGCTGAGCTAAGCCGAGGGCACTTACATCTTCCCTGCTACGGTCGGACGAAAAAGCTCGTTGGTCTGTAACAACCGTAGCACACATTTACAAAAAAATCTGTGAAAGTGTGCTTGCTGAATTCAATGTGGGTTATCTTGTAAATAGACATGGCAATTGTGTCTATTTACACACTTATTGTTGCTAAACGTTGTTTCGTCAGAAAATAGAATATTTCTTACAAGCAGTGGATCAGTAGAAAATTCCTTTCTTAAAAATTGGCAGAAATTCAGTCGAAGTGGGTAATCATCTTCAGGAAGGTGTTGCACTAATGTGATGTGGTAAGGCTGAAACCGGGTCGCTTCTAAAATGTTAAATGCTGAAGTTTGGCTAAAGCCTACAGTTCTTGCAACTATTCGTTGGTTTTTGTATGGGGATTATTAGTTATTTGTTCGATGACTGCGGGCTTCAGCTTCTATAGTTGCGACCTGTCGTTGTCTCGCCTTTGGTTTAAAACACTAACCATTTGCCGGAAATTTCTCTCAAACATTTTAAGGCATTATGTGATAGAAGGGGTCTATCCCGTATCTTTGTGCATATCGTCGTACTGCTAAGTCCGCCACCCCTTGCATTCTTCCAAAATCAGCATATCCGTTTCCTCGAATTGAAACTGATTGTTATTAGTTATTACCACAAGGATCTACACAAATTAACAACGGAAGTTTGTTAAATTTTGACGAAACAATAGTTGTCATTTGCCTGTGCAAAGAACTCTTAATGTAATAAAAGATATTTTTTAGCTAAAAAGTAAAGCTAACTATGCATTTCATGCATATGTGGTAGGTGTAGCCTACCTACTTGTTTCAAGATAAAATGATCACACTGTATAACAAATTGTTTTCAAAAATTAGTACTAACAAAATTTTTTAAAAATCGAGCTCTTTAAACCTCGATTTTCGTTTTTTTTTAATTTTCTGTTTATTTATTTATAGTTTCTAAAACGTACAATATTATATACAGAGGAATGCTAGTCAATCCAGGTGCCGTTGTGGAAAACGAACAGTAGAGTAGAAATTATTAGAGAAAAGTATTTCACGTGATAGTAACGTATTTGCACAAAAGACCATTTTAACAGCGTGCGAGTTTATTTGAAGTTATAAGAGTCTTCTTGTTCATTGCCGTTCCTTGTTTCTTGTTCGTGTTTCACATTTTGCTATTTTTGCTCACCTGGGCTTAAAAATAGTTCTTTTCAACACTAACCGTATGAATTATTGTTTAACTTCTGTGTCTAACCAAAAATTAGCTAATAACATTGGTACCGCTACTGGTTTTTCCTGACATGATTCTGGTACGCCACGCGATCATATGACAGGTTCTTTTCTAATTATTTGTACTCTGAAGGCACTAACAAGTAAAATAATATAACATTTGCCCAAATACAAAGGTCTAGTGAGTTAAAATCAAAGGTTTTAGACGGTCCTGCAATTGGACCCCTCGTCTTATTCATTTGTCATTATAGGTTATAGGATATAGGAAAAATGTGTAAGAGCCCCATCGTGCGTTAGCCAATGGTAGGCGTAAAGTGTAATTAAAGAAGCCAAGATACAGCTCATCAGATAAACCATTTAATAAAAATACTGGTCCTACTAGACGATCTTCCGAAACACCCAGTCAAACTTTTAACGGCAATTTTAAAGACAAATGTCTTCACTGAACAACAATGTAAGGATTTTCGTCTACCCAAACATGATTATTATCCAGATTGATGATATCGATATTCGTAAAAGTAGTTTAATCGGCAAACAAAATATTGGCAGCAATGTTTGGACTTTCTGCATATTTGCTCAGTATGAATCTGAAAAACACCATTCTTGAAGTATAATCAAAAGCAGTAAGGACTTGTACCCGCTGGATATGGTATGGGATACAATTGTGTACACTAAACAAACAATAACTTAAATTTTATTTTTTTATGAAAAATGAACAGCCTATTATTGCAGTTTATTGATTAAAATACTAAATCGCTTCTATCTGAAACAGGTGGTTTGCGGACATACATTGATCAAGTCTTTGTTGTTTGATTTGATTAATACCATACATGGGTACATTATCCGAACTTTTCTTAAACACAACTGTATAACAACACTACATAATATTCACTGTTTATTAAGGTATAACTTTATATAACGTGACTATTTCCAAATTTCTCATTAGGAAGCTGGCTTACCTATGGGAGGACCTGGTTTTAACCCGTACGTCATGCTTGAAATACATTACAATAATCCTCAAGAAAGGGCTGGTATGTAAAAAATTAATTTTACCCTAAGTAAGTGTTTGATTTTGATTATAACTTGAAATGAAAATTTCAGATTGGATTGATAGTTCCGGGATTAAATTCCATGTAGTTTCCACGTTAAGACCCATGGATGCTGGGGTCATTGAACTTGGACTTGAATATACTGACAAAATGGCTATTCCTCCAGGTCAAGAATCGTTTCCTTTAACTGGATATTGTGTCAGTGAATGCACTGCAGTTGTAAGTTGCAACACTTTTTGTCCAAGAACAAAGCTGTCTAATTTAGAATAGAGATAAAGTAAATATAACTAAAAATACATATTTATGGGTTCAAGGGTGAGAATAGAAAAAACGTTTGATTCTAAATATCTCAAAAAATAAATCAAAGTAGTTAAATGCAAAAAAAGAAATACATAAGATGTTTTACTAGAAATAAAAATCGATTTATCTCTAGGAAACATTCTTCTGTTAAAATATTTTTTTAAGAGAAACTACCATGTAAAGCGTAGAGCGTAGCCCACGGATTCATCTAGTTCTTAATTATATTTTAGGCATATTGAGTAAGAAACGTTTTCTTCTCACATTTTATATTTAGATTAATTTTCTTCTTGGTATTTTATTAATTTAACTGCTATCTTTATGGTATGTTTAATGATCATCATCAGACTATACCTAATAATATATGAGGGTGGTTCATCAATTACTGTCCCTAACATAGAAGGTATTGACCGACAATAGAATAATTTTTTTCTAGAAACGTCAGTTATTGGAATTAATAGATTTGTTCTAACACCTCGAGAAACTGTTCATTGCATGGTCACGCGTCTGCGCAGTACATAAAACGGAACGCATTTTATCTATTGCGCATGCGCGTGATCATGCGATGAACAATTTCTCGAGGTGTTGGAACAAACCTAATATATTTCAAGTTGTCGGTGCCTATGTTGTAGTTTTGTTTGTTTTTTTGTAACAATGGCCAAACATTAAATATGGAATTAAAAGTCAATGTACTTTTAAAACAGTCGCTATAAATGGGTTAAGCAAGCGGCAATGTTAGATGTTAAAAAACAAAAACAATCAAATCCAGTTGCAATTATTTAACCATATTAGTGTCAAGTCGAGTTTGTGTGTTTGATTGAATAATTTTCCTGTTTTCTTAAGATTTATTTGTATATTACTTTTCCTATTCGTGTATTACATTTGTAACATTGAGCTGCTACCTCAGTTCTATTCTAATCCTTTTGGAATGGCTGGCGCACAAAAGAGATGTGATTGTAACAAAAAAAATTAACAGTTTAACAGATGATATATTGTTGAAAATTTGTTTGGGGAAAAGATGACAGAAGATGACGGAAAACTTTAGAGACAACCAAAAACTATTTTATGCAACATTAAAACAACTTAGGCAGGAAAAGGAATATAATATGATGAACATAAAGGGAAAGGTCGAAAACATAATAACAAAAGAAGATCAAATAATGGAAAGATGGAGACAGCATATCGAAGAACTAACAAATGCAGAAAACAACATAACGGAAGAACAAGAAGAGTTAAACGAAGGGGAGGGAAGTAATTGAAGAAATCCAAGAGAAAGAAGTTAGGGAGGCCATACAGAAGATAAAGCTAGGAAAAGCAGCAGGAACGGACAAAATAACACAGGAGATGATAAGATATGGGAAAAGAAGGAATAATCAAATTTGCAGAGTTGCTAAACGTAATAATGAAGACCACGGTAATACCAAGCGAATGGAATGTAGGAATCATACTCCCCATACATAAGAAAGGAGACAAAAGAGTATGCGATAATTACAGAGGAATAACGTTAATGAGCGTCTCCGCAAAAGTATTTGCCAGAACAATCGAGAAAAGAAGAAGGAATAGGATAGAAAATACAATAGAGGAGACCCAATGTGGTTTTAGGAAGGGGAGAAGCACCCAAGATTTAATCTTTACCATCAGACAAGGCAGCGAAAAACGTTTTAAGAAAGGAAGAACATATGTGCTTCATAGATCTTGAAAAGGCCTTTGACAGGATACACAGAGAACAAATATGGACAACACTATAAAAAAGAAAGATAGATAAAAGAACGATAGAAATATTAAGATCAATGTATAGAAATAACATAAATATAGTAAAGACGAATAATGAAGAGTCAAGAGAGTTTGTAACAGAGATAGGAGTAAAGCAGGGATGTGTGTTGAGCCTCTTCTGTTTTCAATAGTGCTAGATGAAGTAATTAAAAATACTAAGAAAAAGATGAAGACGTTAAAATTGGGATACTGGCAAATGGGACAAACAGAAATAAACGAACTTATGTTAGCAGATGACATGGCTATAGCGACCGACTCTGAAAAGAACCTAAAACATAACTTCGAGGTGCTAGAAATAGAATTACAGAAAATAAACATGAAAATAAACATAGGGAAAACAAAAAGTATGGTAGTATCGAGGGAGAATAAAGCACATAGCATAAAATTACAAAGGAAACAAATTGAACAAGTAGAAAGTTTTAAATATCTAGGATCCATAATTGAGAACAATGGTAAAATTGACAAAGACATCAGGATGGGAAAAACAGGAAGAATATACAACATGATGAAAACAACCATTTTGGGAAAGAAAGAAGTTCATAGAAAAATAAAAACAGAAATAGTTAAAAAAGGAGTAAGACCGACAATATTGTATAGCAGTGAAACATGGACTTTAACAGACAAACATAAAACAAGACTAAATGCAATGAAGATGCGGTTTCTAAGACGGATAGAAAATAAAACGAAAAGAGATAAGATAAGAAATGATACATACAGGCAAAACCTACAGATGGAGCCCGTAACGGAGAAAATAGTGGAAGGACAATTAAGGTGGTTCGGGCATGTGTGCCGCATGCCAAGGGACAGGATAACAAAAATAGTGTTTGAAACGCGAGTGCCGGGAAAAAAAAATAAAAGAGGAAGACCCAGGAAAACATGACAAGAGGGAACACGAGAGGGAAGGAATAAAACAAGTGGCCCAGGATAGGAAATTATGGAAAGAAAAGTGCAGAACGACATCAACATAACAAACTCAACTCCACCCGCCTTATACCTAACGGTAGAAAGGCATAGGATTAAGTAAGTGTTACATTTGTGTTCTTATAATAATAAACAATAATGCAGAGAAACCCTTTAACGATAGAACAACGAAATTTAGCCGTTGTTATGCACCAAAGAGGAGATCGACCGGTTGACGTTGCTGATATGTTAAAAACCACGCAGAGCCTATTTTCACGTGTCCTTCCGCGCCTTAGAAAAACCGGTATGATAGCAAGAAGGCCTGGAAGTGGATCTATTCGCATCACAATACCTTGTAAGGATCGACTTCTGATAATGTAGGAATGTACCCCTTTTCAACTGCTCGCCATCTACATCAAGTGCTCCAGAATGCCACAGAAAATCGAGTCTCTGATCAAACTGTGTAAACTCAGTCGTTGCCTTTGGTGGTGATGGTCTTATGGTATGGGCTGGAATTTCTTTAGGGTGTCGTACTTTCCTCTATATCTTTAATGGTACACTCACGGGCCCAAGACATCATTAGGGACCATGCTCTGAACCATCGCAACGCTGTTGGACGGGAATATTTTGCTTTTCTTGAAGACAACGTAAGGCCGCATCGTGCTCGGGTTATTTTAGAGATGCTTAGAGATGAGGATATAAACATCTTTCTCTTCCTCCGCTATCTCCAGACCTCAACCCCATCAAGCAAGCATGGGAGCTTTTGCAGAAACAGCTGGATCATCATAATCCAGGGCGTACTACTGTGCAACAGCTGAGGGATGTATTGCCGGTACTGTGGCATCAAATTCCACAAGAACATATTGATAATTGCATTGAGAGTATCCCAGCAGGGTGCAGAGCAGTTATTACCACCACGCGGTATTAGAATTTAATAAATTTAAGTTAAGATAAAGAAGAAAGTCACGATTTTCATTATAATGTTGTTAAATTTCTTCTCTAACCTTACCTTTGTTGTAATTTTCATGTTCATTACTAAAAAGACGTTACATTTTGTTGTTTTGGTAGTTTTTTATTATAAATGCAATTGATGTTGCATTTAAGTGTCTTACACTGCAATATCCCTATTCATTTCTAAGTCGTTTATATCAGACACAATAAATGATGAACCACTATCGTATATTGAAATATTTCACTAGATCATTAATATGTAGACAGTGTGTTTGTCTTGTTATTATTTTAAATTTGATTAGCTATTTTAAGAAATTAAAACAATTTGCAGAGCTTACCCCCTCAAGGAATAACAATTTTTGGTTCTCAACTGCACACCCACTTAACAGGAATTGGTGTGCGAACAAGACACATAAGAAATGGAAGAGAACTGCCAGAACTGAACCGCGACGATCACTACAGCACCCATTTTCAAGAAATTAGGAGATTGAAAAGGCTCGTCAATGTATTACCGGTATATTTCCTAGGTATTAACTAATGTTGTAAGTTAACCTTTATTCTTACTAGGGGGATGCTTTAATTACAACATGTGATTACTCTACTGAAGATAGGCCAAATATAACCCTAGGAGGTTACGCAATTAGCGACGAAATGTGTGTAAACTATATCCATTATTTTCCCGCATCTTCATTGGAAGTGTGTAAAAGTGCTATCAGTGATCAGGCTCTTAGTACTTATTTCCAGTATATGCATGAGTAAGAAGCTATAACCAATCAGTTGTTGCTAACTGTAAACAGTTTAATAATAATTATATTTTAGGTGGGAAGACCAGTTAACATCCTCTGAGAATGGCATCTCTGACAATTACAAGACTATAGAGTGGAACAAAATGAGGGTGCAATTACTGAGAAATGTTTATCATGAAGCACCGCTTAGTATGCAGTGCAATATGTCCAGTGGCAATCGATTTCCTGGATATTGGGAAAATACACCTATCACCCCAGTCTTAGTACCTTTACCGCCACGTGTAAGGGAATGTGAGCAAATAAACGAGATTTAATGGTACCAAATGACTCATCTCTAGTAGGAACTTATCAAAAATAAACTGTAAATTCAAAAAATAACAGTAATAAAATTATATGATTAAAAGTAATTGCAGTTTATTTTTTACCATTTTAAAACTAGAAGATAAACAATTACAAATATACTGCATTGTTATTTATATATCATCAATATGTCTACTGGAAACTTTCCAAGTAACGTAAAATGGGGGCATTGTTTAGTAAAAAAGTTTGATAGTTTGTTAACACGTTCCCAGTCCTATGAGCCGTATATGGTTCATACCATACGCTAATGCTAAGTTCTATAAACCATATTTGTTTCACACTTTAACCTACTTTCTATTATAATTTAAAGATGGACTTATAGTGATTTCTATGGTAATTTATTTGGGACTGTGTAGTACAACCTCTATATTACTTGCTAGCATAGACGGGAGCCATATTTGGTACGTAGGACTTGAAATGAAACACTTATTCTGACTGAAAATCTGTATCAACAAAGAAATGAAAAGTATGCAAAATTATTAAGTAGTAATGGTATTATTAATAAAACTACAACTAAAAGTAGGTAATCTTGTGTACTAATAATAAAACTTAATAAAAAATACATAAAAAAGTGGTTAATGGATTTTATTAAAAGATTGAAGGCAATATGCATGATCACATTCCTTGCAAACTGTAGATACTCTTTTTGTTTTTCCCCGTTTCTTTAGAATTAAGGCCTTGTTCTTTGTGGATTTGATAGCATCCATAACATCTTTTACGAATCGAAGTTTTTTTATCGTCTAGAAGATTTTCCAACTGGGCACCTTTTTTGGTTTTCTTAGCACGAGGCTGATAAGCAATGACTTTGTTATTCACTTGAAGTAAAGTTTTGACAATAGATCCTGTAAACTCCAATAAATCTATGTTTTTATTAGTTACTGTATTATAAATTATGTAACTGTTGACTATTGTTGTGCTACATATGAGTTCAATAGCAATTTTTTTGTACCATATTAGTGACTTTCATAGAGAAGAGTAATAACTAGCGAACTGATCAGTTGTATCCACTCCCTTTTTCCCTTTGTTATATTCCAACACGATTTTAGGCTTCATTTTCTTATTACCCTTTCTATCAGTTCCCACTTCAACCATTTCATCGCCATAACAAGTAGAAATCATAAAAACTTCTCTTTGATCTCTCCATTTCACAAATGTTATGTACTGTTGCTGCAGGCTACAAATTTAATCTTTTCGTAACAGCACTGTTATGCTCTTTTAAAAATTTGCCGCTTTATATGAATTAATTTCTTAATTTGTTTGCCGATTCGTAAGAATGAATAACGCTATTTTAATTGTATGTTGGAAACAGTTTTGGTTACGTTGTGTCTTTGTAGGATTGAGCGTTGTTAAGTTTTGTTAGTATTTTCCTTTCAGAATTGTTCAAGGTTTTTCTTTGTAAGATATTTTTTCGCCGTTCAGACGGGATTTCTAGGAATGCCTTTGTTGAACAGTGCTAGTATTCCGGAATTGTTTTTCGGCTTCTCCCGAAGGTTGCACGTGTTAATTTTCGTTCTAGAACTTTTTATCACAAGTCGAAATATGGTGCAATTTTTTTTGTGGGGGAAGTGCAGATTCCCGTTGCGTTTTTACGTCAGTCAGCCTTCGACCGTTCTTGGCTCCGGTTTTTTCCAAATTACATCTTAAGGGAAGGGCCGTAAATAAATCGAGTGGGCAACAAGCTTGGGTGCGAGACGAACGTTCATGTAGGACGGGTTTTTTTTCGCGCCACCTGTTAAATTAAGTATCGTACCGATTATTAATTGCTTTAGGCAAATAGTATCATTTTGACAAAGTTAAGTCGGATCTATATCAGTTTTAACAGTGTAGCCTGATTACAGAACAATCAATTGTGATTGTTTTTTTCAATTCATTCGGATAAAAAGCGTTTGAACCCGAGAAAAGGTGATTGTTGGGAATAATCTACTTCCCTAGGAGCATACTTACCCACCTTTCGTCCCCCCCTGGTTTCCTGAGGCCTTCTACATTTTTCCCGGACCGGGAAAATATCCCTTTCTTGACTGTACCTGCATCTGGAAATCAACCCTCCCGGAATTGTGCCTGCCTCCACCGGAAGTTAAGGTAAAAACAGACCAGTTTTTGTGTGTGGTGAAAAGAAACTTGCGCGCGATTTGCAAAATTTGACCGAATTAAACTTTGTTTTGTTGGACCAAAAAGCGACCTTCAGTCGCAAATCGTATTTTTTATTTGCACTAATATTTGTAAAACGTAATTTTGTTTATATTGTATGATTCCTGTATACTCGACGCCACTGACCACGCAGAATTAAAAGATTTTAAATACCGTTGGCCATGGGCGCCGAGTTCCCCCTTTCTTGAACGTTCAAAGTACTCTGTTGTAATCTAGAATTATAAAATCACTTTTGCCTGTCATTTTCGTTGTACGGTCGTTTCCAATAATTTCATTATATGTGTTTTAAAATTTACTGCCTCTTTTTATTTTTGTGTACTCTGTATTTGTTTGTGTAAGAATTTTGCAAGCTCCAAATATATAGGAGGAGGCACAATAAAGGTAAGGTCCATTCCCGTAAGCTGTGCGCTTCTCGGCCTCCCACGAAGAACTACAATCAGCTGGATTTGGAAGGTGGCGCCCACTTATTTTGACTTACCCTGTACACAACTAAAATTTCCTCTAGTAAGCGATTTTCACGAACTCCCCCTACTCCTCTGAGCTAAGCTGTAGGTCTTTTTCCATCTATCTGGTTACGGGTCGTCGGAAAAGCTCAATTGGCCCGTAACAGCACCTTTGTCTAAACCTTTTGTTACGGGCCAATCGAGCTTTTCCGACGATCCGCAACCGGATAGGTGGAAAAAGGCCTACAGATTAGCTCAGAGGAGTAGGGGGATTTCGTGAAGATCGCTTACGGGGGGAAATTTTCCGAGGGTGTGTACAGGGTAAGTCAAAATTTGTGTGCGCCACCTTCCAAATCCAGCTGATTGTAGATTCCCGTGGAAGGCCGAGAGGCCCACAGCTTACGGGCATGGAAGTCACCTTTATTGTGCCTCCTCCTATATGTATAAAGCTTGCAAAATTCATACACAAACAAGTACAAATGACACAATAATAAGAGGCATAAATTTTTAACACACATATAATTAAACTGTTAAAAATGACACAGTACAAGAAAATGACAACAAATGATAACTCTACGATTCTGGATTACATCTTTACTTTTAGAACGTTAAAAAAAACTCGCCGCAGCTGGTGCAACGGGATTTACGTTTTTCATACAGCTACGTGCACCAGGGACGCTGAAGGTCACAAGAATAAAACAGGATATAATTTGGTAGCTTTATAATTAACAGCAAACACCACATACGGCGACTGAAGGTCGTTTTTCTAGTTACATGAAAGCAAAATTTGAGGTTTGCAAGTTAACGCGAAAAAAGGGTTTCTTTCTCACAACACAAAAACTAGATTTTTACCGTGAACGATTCTAGGAGCGGCCGAAACAATACTGGGGTTGTTCCTTCTTTCTTTCCCCGATGCAGGTACAGTCTGGGGTACTTTCAGGTCCGGGAAAAAGGGTAGACGACTTCAGGGAACTTTGGGGGACGAAAACTTGGTTGGTACGCCCCTGAAGGTTGGATTAAATGGGCGTCCTTCACAACAGCATCGCAATGTGCAGGTACAGAGGCTTGACACTATAATACGCCAAAGGCGATCGGCTAATTCGCAATGATTTGCTCTTGTTTGGGTTAAAAATCCTAGCGTACTTCTATAAGATCCGACAATTGTCGATGTGCTGTTTTCACCCCATAGTAAAACAACGAAACGAAAATTACACCAGGTATACCCGTCGAAAACCCAAGCCGTCACTTGCAGCACTCGATTTATTTACGGCGACTTCCTCGAATATGTAATTTGGGAAGACCCGGAGCCATCAGAGATCGAAAATTGACTGCCTAACTCTCGCAACGGAAACCTGCACTTCCCCCAAAAGATTGCACCATATTTCGAAACTTCATGATATGTTCTAGAAAGATCTGGAATAATTCGGCACGTTGATTCTTAGAAGCGTCTAAGGTCGAGCGCGAAAAAAACAATATTCAGCAAATTATTGTAACTAATGGAAACACGATGACAAACAGGATGGTAGTAGAGTATGTCTTGTTTGCAATACCTCTCTATAGAAGGAAATTGCAATAGACCCATCAAGAGAAGCAAACCTGTGAAAGTAGTATTTTTTACTTATATTGCAGTTGAATAAAGGTAAAGCACACTTACCAATAAATCGTTCCGTTTCGTCCCTATCTGTATCTTTCCAGCGTAACATACGATTAGGAAGAGATTGCCTACTAGATTGTGAAAGCTACGTTGCTTATCTGTTAGTTTCCAAAACCATTAGATGGATAATATCAAGGTTAATTATTGTTTTAAAAACATCAACTGGTTGAATCTCCTGGTTTTCTGGTTGGATATTCTGTTGGCAGCCTGACTGACCAGTAAAAAGTAATCGTACAATATTCATAACTTTAGTAAACCAAATTGCACCTGTGTTGTCAGCATTGATGGTTTCTTCAATGACCTCAGAACGATCACTACCTTCGCTTTCTTCATCACTCGAAGGCATATCTTCAGAAGAGTAATTTGGATCTCTACTATCATCATCAAATTCCTCACTAGCACTATCACTCATTTCGTCAATTTCAGCTTGTAGTTCGGCATCGGTTAGTGATCTTTTATTGTTCCACATTACAGTATATAGAATTGTAAAAATAATCAAACAGTACAGAGTCCAATGTACTATATGGTACATGAACAATTCTTATGGGGGACTTGCATACTGTTTAACATTTGGACAGGGAACGTGTTAATTTACAACAGATGTATAACTACATTTTCTAATTTATCATCACAACAGTGGTGTGTCTTATATTTATATTTTATTTTTGCAAAATTTAATCAATTTTCATCCACATAGCAGACAGAATATTTTCAAAACATTGCGTACTATATAATATACTTGCCTGGTATTTTGGAGTAAGTTTGTCGTCTCAATGAAGCTTCTATTAATTCTAATACAATTGCTATGTGAAGAAAGAATGGATCTGCTATAACCTTTGAAAATTAAAACCTTAAGCAGAACTTAAAAAAAATTAATACCGTGGTTGCTATAAACCAGTCGTTCTGAAAGTGTGGGTTACGACTCCGAAAAAAGTATTAGATAACACACACAATAATATCATTTTCAAGTTCGAGGCAATTTCATACTTTTGTTGTGATGGACGAGAGGAGACGATTGTCATAACTGTTTTGAATTTATTTGGAGAAATAGTCAATGAGTTGTTGTTTTAAATTGTGCAAATTAATTTGCATATCTACAAATAAGTGCTCAGTATTTATTATATTATTATCCTTAACTAAGTCTTCCATGAGTTCTTGATCTCACTGGAATGAATCATACTTCGTTTATCCATTTAAAGTCGACCAGAAATCAACTGTCTTTATAAATCCGTTAATATTATCCGTAGCTGTTATTATGTCAACATCGCGGCCTTGCAAACTGCTATTCAGAGTGTTTAAGTGCGCGGAAACATCAGCAAGAAAAGTCAACCTAAAGGAATTAAAAAATATGTATCAGAAGTTTCTCTTTTAATAGAAAAACTCTTTTCAAGACGTTACCCCTGGAAAGCCATCTTGCTTCCTTGCGATAAAGAAGATTTGTGTATAAACAGCCCATGTCTTCACAAATTTTGATGGAATGGCTGGATAGAATTTACCACATTAATGACATTTTTCAAAACACAATCTATTTCAAAAGGTAAAGACTTTGATGCAAGAGCATCTCGATGTAAAAAACAGTGTAACCATGTAGCATTTGGCATTATGTCTTCTAATCTATCATTAAGATCATCAGATCGATGTCCTTGCATATGGCAACGCATTTTACCCAGTCCATCTTGTACTGATTAGTTTTTTGCATGAAAGTGTCGAATAAACATTTTCCGGTGCTATTGACTTCTCATTGAGTAGAAAATAAAATATCTTCTGCAATATGAAGTCCAGTATTGTATCTTACACATTCTCTAAATTTACCACAGTTGAAATTTCCGTGGATTCGTCCATCTGTAATTGTGTACTTCTTAATTTTCCAACAACTTGTGTTCTAATATCTTCTACCGTGTCACTTATTCTTCTTTAGGTAGTATTATTAAACAGGGGCATTGATTTCAGCTTGTTAGCTTCTGTTTCATCGACTATTATTTGCACCATTTCAACAGTTGCTGGTAAAATCAGGTCTTCAGCAATTGTATGTGACTTACTGGTTTTTGCAATGCGAAATGCAGCTTGATAGCTTGATAGTAGTGCTTTTTCGTTAGTAGTGGTTGCTGATGTATAAATGGCTTGCTCCTTATGGAGGGAGTTTAACTTTCTTTCAAAGAATTAAACATGCTTTTATTTGTTGTGTAGATGTTTGGTATTTAAATTTCGAAATAGCTTTGATGGCTTCATACTTTCTTTTGACAACACTTCTCGATAAAGTACGCACTGGAGTAAAACCATATTCGAGAAAATCATCTCTAAACAATCTATTTTTTTGTATTCTTGTCACTGCCAGAAGCAGAAGGTTCTAATGACCGTTTTAAAAATTCAACCATCTTTAACAAAACGAGTATAGCTGGTACTTAACGTTAAATATTAGTCATCGGTATATTGCATTCAACACACAGTCAGCATTACAGCATACAATTTTGAAATGATGACTAATCTCATCGCGATCCATTGCTTATATGAAGCAAAATGGATTTTCCAGATTATTCCAGTGCCATCTAGCACTCTCCTGAATCTGTTATAAATTTCTAGAAACACGGAGAATAAATAAATATTGCACTACTTGGTAAGAGACGGCGTCAGTTGGTAGTTTAGCTGCTGATTTTTGTGGTCTTATCGGCCACCTGCATATCAAATATTGTTAGATTATTAAAACAAAAACGACCACCTCAATACATAACACTTTCTGTCCTACTATTGGGCACGGACCCTTTCTCTGCCATGTGCTTCTCCTTAGCACCAAGCTAGTAACATAGAAGCCTACAGTTTAATGTCAAATCCAAATGACAGAACTTCCAGAGAAGGTTTTTGGCATTAAATCTCCACGGTTGCCAATCACTTTGGGGAATTGGGTATGGCAGGATAAGATTTTTATTATGTCGCAGTATAATGCTGGGAAATCAAACCCAAGCCGTAATTGACGTTTTGCCTAGAAAGCCAACTGCGTTACCACCACCCTTAAAAAATATAGTGCATATGTTTATTTCCTACCTTTGAGACACCAATGGTTACCTAGCTTGAAATTTGCTTAGCTTTTTATATTATTTCTCTAACCAATTACTTAACTATAAACTTAGGATTAGGGAAAGGAATTTAAACTAATTTAAAATAGAAGACAAACAACAAAATGTTTCATATGATAGTAATTTTTTTAGTATAAAATCGACATGACATGTACATATTTCTTAATTAAAATATTATTAATTTTCTGCAGCCCTTTTCGAGACTTTTTGAGCTGCAACTATGTTCACTATTCCTTCATACCCTTCAATCAGTCTGTATGAACAATCAATAATAGTTCTTGTTGCTAAAAATTCCTGGATTTCTTTTTGTTGTAAGACTAACTCCATCGCTTGATCCTTATCTAATTTTTCTATATCGTGTCTTGGTATTTTTATCACACTATTTTCCATTTCTACTCCGTTTATCTATAAAGCAATACATTGAGTAGTTTTTGTATTTACTCCAATTTAAAAATTAATAATGATCAATTAGTAATACCTGACAAACAAGATCTAATTTGTAATCATAATCAACATCTGGCCATTTCTGTTCTAAGACTGTTTTGTCCCAGTGTATTTCGCTACTATTATTTAAACGATTAGGTGTAGACACAAAACCACTCCATAATTCTGAAGCAAAATGGGGAGCCATGGGCGCTAATAATATTAATTGACAAGCCATAGCTCTCTCAAACTGTAAGCCATGAGCAAATACTGCAGGTGGAACTCTCTGAAATATAAAAGTCATTCAGCAATTTAGTAATACATAAATTGGCTTTTATATTAAATTTAAAAATAGTTCAAAATATTTCATAATTACCCTTAAGCTATTTGTAAGTCCTTGCATCTTTGAAATAGCAATACTTAATTGCTGCGACGTACAGTAATTGAAAGTGGCACCTTTAGTATAAAAATTTCTCGAATCGAACATATAAGCTTCATGTTTTTTAAATTCTTCCTCAGAAATTGGCTTTGGTAAATTTTCTCTGTACTTAATGAACTGTTGAACTGTTAGCCAAAGTCGCTTTTGCCAGTTTAAAATTCCAGGAAAAGCTGTAATTATACCCTTGGAGCTTTTATTAAAAATATAGAGCATACAGTGTGTTCCAAATTCAGAACTCAGCAATTGAATCTAGAAAACGGTAAGAGATGCAGCTTAAAAGGAAAATTGATTGACGTTTTTGTTTTTCTGAAATAATGCATAGCCTCTTCTTCTTTTCTCTGACCTCCAATATAGAGAAGTAGGTATCACGTTGATGATTTTATAGTAATTGACGTAATATTATAGTCAAGATTATTCAATAAATACACTTCATCAGCAAATTCTAAATCCTCTGGTTTACACTGAAATCTCCAAATCTCAGTACTGTTTCTCATGAACCATTCAAACCATTATTATTAACAACATTGGTAAAAATTCCATTCCTTTCTAACTTAATTCTCAATATTGACTTTATCTATTCATTTCCTATCATGTTGTATTCTTGATGAATATTTTGCATCAAGAGTTTTTCTCATCTGCATGATCTTCATTGGGAAACCATATGATCTTCACATTTTCTATATCGCTGCCGTGTCCACCTTCCTTCATTCTCCATGGTATTCTGTCCATCGACTGGTTTGGAACAGGTCTCTATTGTAGCTTTCTTTTTTTTGGTTTGGCATCTTGGGCGGTTCTTTCTGTCGATACTCGTTTTTATTAGTTCTGCTCTTGGTAGTATATGTTCTACTACTTGGTCTCACCCCTTTTTTTGTGTTTATAACATCGGCCGTACTGGACGTTTTTCAAAATACATTAACACAGAACTGTTCCTTTCGCGTTTATCATATTTGGTCAATAATTATTCTTAGAATACGGGAGACTGCTCAAAACGCCGAATCGATATTTCGCCCAAAATGCCGACCATGTCCAAAACGCCGACTCTTGTCCAAAACGCCGAACGTCACATCTTTCGTGAACATGGTGTCGGAGCCGAATACGAATCTAAATTTGTATTTGACCCAAAACGCCGACTGCACATCGATTCGGTCTTTTGGCGATTCGGCAAAATGTCCACGGAAGCACCTATGAGCCTTGTCCAAAACGCCGCGTATACACAGTTCGCTATGAGTCACGGTCGAGTTACTTTCGACCCGAAACAGAACTGGCCAGCACGTTAGGTATACGTAATGGCGAAGATACGCATAGGTCAAATAAACGCGATGAGAAGCTCGACCGTGATGGCCAAAATAAGGAAAATAGTAGAAGAAAGACTGGACGTCATCTGTATACACTTATACAGGAACCGTAAACGCGCGGAGGAAAGTTGCTGGGCATCCCAAGTCATGATGGTGGGGACAAATCCAATGGCAGCAGTCATTGTATTTGACCGCGGCATCATAACGAGGATGTGTGGGACGCGAGTCGCGACGAACACTACGTATGTGCGGAAGTTCAGACTAAAGCAGGAAGTTTGATCCTGGTCAATCAATATTAGAAGTTACTACTCATATAGAGAGAACCAAGAGAATAGTACGCGAATACCAGGCCGGAAATGTGCTAATAATGGCAGGCATGAACGCCAAATCTGGCCGGTGGTATAGCAGAACCACAGACGAGAGGGGAGAGGAAGAGGGGCGAATGGTCAACGAGCTACAGATGGAGATTATGAACAAACCCAAGAACCCCCTAACATACCAAGGTAGAGCGAGGGCATCTACGAACATCGACGTGACTAGTGAATGGAGCAGCATTTAATAGGGTCAGAAACTGAGAGGTGAAAGCGAACTTTACCACAACCACATAGTTATGGAACTAAATAAAGAAGAAACGCAGACCACCAGAAGAAGATATAACCTCAAGAAAGCAAACTGGGACAGACTAACAATAAGACAAAAACTGCAGAGGACAGACATGAACATAAACGAAGACATAAGTGTACACGAAAGTGCAAAACGCAGCACGAGAGTAATAAAGGATGGAATGTACACGGCAATACCTCGTATGGACTTGGACAAAACTAGACAAAGAGTAAGAAGGGCAAGAAGAACATACCAGCAATCAGTGGTGGATGAGGAAAGACAGCACCACTTTGCCGCTTACATTACGACCGAGACAACATTACAGACGAGCAATCTACGACACAAAAATGAACAGCTGGGATAGGTTCGTAAAGGAAAATCTTGAAACGGATGCGTGGGGAATATCCTATAAATTGGTCTCCAACAAGATCAAGAGTCCAACGGTATTCTCCACACTGAAAAACTGGAAGGAACAGCAGACGCGCTACTACGAATTCTGCTCCCAGGTAACGACGACGCTAACGAAGACGAACATTAGACAAGACGTATTAGGACGAACAAAGACGAACAGACGAGACCATTTACAATGCAAGAAGCGAAGGATACGATCAAAACCTCCAAAAAGAACAAAGCCCCCGGACCAGACGGAATAAAGGCGGAAGGTCTACAGAACATTTTGGAAGAAATAGTACCGAAACTTACGAAAACAAAGACCCTGAGGATCCCAAATCTTATAGACCGATTTGCCTCATAGACGTATCTATTGGACAAAATACTGGAAAGGCTTGTGTGCAACAGGTTCCAAGAACAAAGCGAGCTACAAGGCATGCATCCCGATCAGTAGGGCTATAGAAAGGGAAGATTGACAGAAGATGCTATAAATAAAGCGCTGGAGGAAGTTGTGATATGATAACGATATTCATGGACACATCTGGAGCCTTCGACAACCTCTGGTGACCTGCACTTTTCAAAAGACTTAAGTTTATTAACTGCCCAAACGACTTATACAAAATGGTGATAAATTACTGTCAGGACCGTTGGCTCGAAATGCTGAGCCCAAATGGATCACGAAGGAGTGCCCGCAGGGATCCATATGTGGAGAAAAAACCACCTATGCCCTGACGAAAGGGGCAACATAGGTGGCAAACCAATAAAAAGACAACAACCAGCCAGATATCTAGGTGTATACCTGGATGAAAAAAGAAATTACAGTCGCCACACAGAGGAAACGGGGAACAAAGGGAAGGTAATCATGAATAAGATCGCGAGGATTGCCCAACGCGATTACAAAATTCCTCTGGGTACGGTCCAACTGTACTTTGGTACCATCATGGCCATTATAACATCGTACGCAGCAAGTGTGTGGGCAGCAGACTTCTTCTGGTGAAATCCAAGCAAAAAATAAGAACCGCCCAGAGGGGGGTCCTAATAAGGCTCACAGACGCCTTCAGCACAATATCGTTGGTGGCACTGTGTGTCATTACAGGGATCTGTCCTTTGGACCTGACTATAAGGAAAAGAGCAGCAATATAGTGGCTCAAGAAGGAAACCACCAGAAGAAGTTAGGAGTCCTAGGGAGCGCTAATAGAGGAACACCAAAACAGAAATTGCCAAAAACATCAAAGACCAATGGAAAAGCGAGTAGGACAATTCGGTAGTTAGTTGGAAGAAGAAAGCACCAATTGGTTCCCCAACATTGAACGATGCGTAATGAACAATGACTTCTTTACACCGGGAAGGCACTTGTCCACTTTTTAAGTGGGCACGGACCTTACCCAGAGTACTTACATCGGTTCAATCTGTTAGAAGAAAACCTATGCCAATGTGGGGAAATTGGCACACCCAGATACGTGCTGTTCCAGTGTCCCGAAACAGAAGAGAGGGAAATACTGCAAGACCATACCATAATGGAGATGCCCAACAATCCGCAGCTGTTTAATGCGTCAAACAGCTTGGCGGATAAGACATCTACAATAGCACAATGTACGTATAACCAATGAAACCATGAAAAACGACAAACAATCACAGTGGTAGGAGAACATGGAAGCGAAGATTGCTGGTTCTCTTCCGGATTCCAGCAAGAAATTGCTAAGGCAGGAAGAGATTGACATCCGCAGTCAGAAAGAGGAAGAAAAGAATGCTCTCGCCTTGCTATTGAAAAATAGTAATGGATGAGACCATAGAAGAAGCAAGAATGACAAGGAAAGAAGAAAAGAAGAATGAAGAAACGAAGAAAGAGGGAAGAAATGGAAGAAAGATGGAGAAGAAAAGGGGAAGGACCCGGATATGACATTTACATAATATACATCATGCATGAAGCATGTAAAGCATGGAATTTAAATGTGAATGTTTAATTGATAAATATAATAGTAGAAGTAGAGTAGTATAATGTACAAGTAGTTTTAGCTAGTTAACACTGTAGTTGTAATAGTAGACTAAGTAGAAATGTAGAAAAGGTAGCAATAATACCAACGCATGTTAGAAGAATTGATAGAAACTCGAGATAAGAAAAAAGATAATAACAAGAAAAGGATGGAAAAGACAAATCTGACCTGAGCGATGCCGAACGTTCCTGTAGTAGGCAAGCCTTGGGGCAGAGGAGTCATAAAAACGGTATGTTTTAAATTTTTAGCCGACATGACGCGAGATAAGAAGTCCAGAAAAAAAACAAATTCTCGGCCCCTTGTCTGTTAAACCTTTTATTCTTTCCATTAATTTTTGGTTAAGATTTTACTTGTAACCAGTAGTGATATTGCCCTCCAATTTTCACACTTATTTTTGTTCTCCTTTCTTTGGTATCTTAATTATGTCTTTCCTTTGGGATTGTTTCTTTCTCCTACCCATTTCTAAACAGTGTATAGACGGTTTTGGTAGTTATATCATTTGCTGATTTTATTAATTGTGGTGGTATTTTATCTACCCGTTAATCTTTTGTTATTTGTTCCACATTCATATTAAATTCTTCTTTATCTTCTTCTTAGGCCTGTATGACTGGCACAGAGGTTTGTACAAAATTCTGCAAAACACGCATTCACGGAATTTGTACAAAATTCTCTCTGTGCGCATGCGCAAATAGCGTTGACATCTATGAGAAAAGTGTAAAAATAATCATGTGACTGTCGATAAAGTAGAATTCTAACAAGATTTTATAATATTAAGTTCGTAGCGTTTTTATTTATTTATTTTACATGAACGCACGACAAAACAAACAAGCCGCAGTAATAAAGACCGCGAGGGAGACAAGTGAAAGTGCATGGAGTGTCGGTAGGCGGGGTAAACATATTCTACTCTGCCCTCTGTGATTGTTAACAAACACTAAAAATTGCTCGTTTGCGCATCGATGCGACGCCGACTTTGTACAAAATTCTGTAGGTTTTAGAACATGAATCCACAGAATTTTGTACAAAATTATGCATAGCACGTATTCACGGAATTTGCACAAAATTCTATCTGTCAGCATGCGCAAATAGGTGCAAATTACATTGACATCTGTGGGAAAACTATCCAAATAGTCATGTGACTACGGATAAAGTAGAATTCTAACAAGATTTTATAATATTAGGTTAATGCATAAGTTCGTAGCGCTTTTATTTATTTACTTTACATGAACGCACAACAAAGCAAACAAACTGCAGCAATAAAGACCGCGAGGGAGATAAGAGAAAGTGCGTGGAGTGTCGGCTTGGCGGGTAAACATATTCTTCTCTGCCCTCTGTGATTGTTAATAAACACTAAAAATTGCTCGTTTGCGCATCGATGCGACGCTAACTTTGTACAAAATTCTGGAGGTTTTAGAACATATCTACCGATTTTTGTACAAAATATTGAAGAAAATTTTGTAAAAACACTGAACAAAATTTTGTACAGAATTCTGTGCCGTGTCATACAGGCCTTAGAACTCACTTCGTATTGGATCAATTTTTTATAATTCTTCATAGTATTTGGCCCATCTATCAACTACTTCTTCATATGTCGCCAGTATTTTTCCTTCAACATCTTTAATTTGCATCTCTATCGTCATTATGTTTCCTATGATTTCTTTAGTTTTAGCGTCTAATGTTTTCATATAAATAAGGGATGTCACTGCTTCTGTTTCTCTTAACGATTTTTCTGCCTGCTTCCTTTTGGACTTTTATGACTTGTTTGTCTTCCTTTACTTTTGATCTAATTCTCGGAAAAATATTGTTCTCTTCGTTTTTGTTTGCTAATAACTTACAAACGCTTTTTTTTTTAAATTAATTTCCAATTCTCTCTCTGAAACCCACGATTCTTCTTACTACTTATGTATTCATGGTTTGATTTCTATAGTCATTTTGCCTTCTTTTTCATTGTCAAGGAGGAGAAGGAGGAGGAGGAGAAGGAGGAGGAGAAGGAGGAGGAGAAGGAGAAGGAGGGGGAGGAGAAGAAGAAGAAGAAGAAGAAGAAGAAGAAGAAGAAGAAGAAGAGTTATATGGAATAATAAGAGAGTTATGCCCAATTGAAGAAAACAACTAATTTTAGTTTTTGAATTATAAGTAATAGGCCACTTTATTGATGGTTTTGTTTTTATGGGACAACCTATGGGTTGTCCCATAAAAACAAAACCATCAATAAAGTGGCCTTGTAAAAGTACATCTTGTTCCCTTTTAACCACTGTTATCATTGCAGAGATCCCAATGGTGAGCTCTGAATTTGGGGCACACTGTATTAAATACTTACTGTTACTGTTCCAATTTCGGTGTGATGTTGGAGCTACATCAGCTAGAATTAGCAGTCGAGTTGTATCAATTCCATATTCCCTGAACATATCACTAGGATCAACACCATTATGTTTAGATTTGCTCATTTTCTCCCATGACATAACCACTGGCTGCTGTGTTTCTATGTGCATCGCTTTGTTCTTCTTTGAATCTTCAATCATGTTTAGTACCAAAATTATAATATTTACAAAGAATGCAAATGATTTTTTTTTTCTGAGTTCGGTACGAGATCCCGTCTGGGGTGCACGCGTTTTAGTGGAGCTTCGCTTTCGTTTAGGCAATCAGAGTTTAATTCGGAATAATCGCGGGCAGGCGCTCGAAAGAGCTTTGCGCTATAAAAAAGGCTAACTAGATTCAATTTGAATTTGAATAATGTGAATAGTTAGAAATAACTGCAAATAGGTTTATTTAGTGGATCTTGTACATACATATATTCGTGGTTCAATCGGGTTTATTCAAATCACACTTAAGATTTTAAACGCACAGGCAGGCCGGACAAGGACAGGGTCCCCGTCTAAAAATAACTCCCACCGATAGCCGGGGTGCCGGCGGCTCCGAGAATGGGTTGTTTTAGGGCATAAATCATCACAAAACAGGTAGTCAGACGAGGGGAAATTAGGGACTGTTTAGATTCTTTTATTTTTCCTTTAAAATAAAGTGTTAGTTTGTTTGGCTGGTCGTAAGTATAAGTATTTAATTATTCCGCTTAGTAAAGTTGTCATAAATTGCTTTATCCGCTATTCACATAATTTAGAAAGTTATTAATATAAGGGAACAGCCAGGGCGAGTTAGGGAATACATTCCAAGTTCCTGGGTATTTAAGTCAGCCAACTCAACTTGGATTTATCAGTTAGTTGATTTTAATATTTCCTTTGCATTCTTTTAAAAATTTAAAGTAATGTCCAAGTAGCTTTGGAATTGGGCTGCGTGGGCGGCGCGATCGGGTACGGACGTGTGTATTATTAATTGGATTTCTTCTTAGTTTTGCTTTAATAATAACAGCGCGGGAGCGGGAGTGCTCGCAAAACGTCCGGGCGAAAGAGATTAGCGAGACTAAAAACAAAACAATTTTGGGGGCAAACAATAGAGTGAAAGTGCGAGGGTATCCACCCGGGGACGGAAGAGAAGAGAACCACTGCCGCCTCTACAAGGCGCTATCGTAAAACGGGGTTACTTTGGCACTTCGGCCTACTTTGGTAGTTTGCTCATATATTTTTATTTAAAATTTTTTTTTGTTTATATGGTATTTTTTTGCTGTTTTTCGATAGTTCTCTTTTGTTACAGGTATAAAGTGATTAACAATGCCTAGAAACTACCAGAAAAAAGTGGGGGAGGGGCGTACCTATAAGAACTATAGTGAAGCTGCCCTGCAAAGGGCGTTGGCTGCCATTAGGGGCGGCATGAGTCAAGCGGCGGCAAGTAACCGCTTCAAAATTTCTCGCGGGACTCTTCAAAACAAGTTAAAGGGCGAACATACGCGCCCTCCAGGTCATCCAACAGTATTCACACCTGCGGAGGAGCAATTACTTACAAAAACTTTGGTGACAGTGAGCAATTGGGGGTTCCCGTTTAGCAAAGCCGATATCCGCGAATTGATCGACAAATACTTACAAAAGAAAGGTCGTAATGTTAAGGAATTCAAGGACAATGTTCCTGGACATGATTATCATGAAAATTTTATCATCCGGAATAATCTGAGTGTCGGTTTGGCTGCAAACATAAAACGAACACGTGCGGCGGTAGGACCAAATCAAATAGTCGAATTTTTTGATAACGTTAAAGATGCTTTACAAGATACTGACCCTTCTTTGGTTTTCAACTATGATGAAACTAATGTCCAAAATGACCCTGGAGCCAAAAAAGTCATTGTTCCAAGGGGAACCAAACGCGTGGAGAGAGTTCAGCAACATTCCAAGACCTCGATTAGTATAATGGTGTGTGGAAACGCTGCAGGAGATTTATTACCCCCTATGGTGGTGTACAAGGCAGGCAATCTATACGAAGGTTGGACGAAAGGAGGTCCTCCTGGAACGGTCTACAGTAACACAGCTAGTGGCTGGTTCGATATGGACCAATTTGAAAAGTGGTTTTTCCAAATTTTATTGCCAAAAATTAAAGATATTGGAAATCCTGGCAAAAAAATTGTTCTTGGGGACAATCTAGCCCCTCATTTTTCACCTACTGTGATTGAAGCTTGTGAGGAGAACAATATCTATATGACAGCGTTCCCCCCCAACAGCACCCATCTAATGCAACCATTAGATGTAGCAGTGTTTGCCCAGAAACAGTGGCGTCAGATTCTAGACAAATGGCGCAGTGAAACCAAATCGTCTTCCTCCATTCCAAAAGAATATTTTACTACCCTCCTTAATCGATTGTGGGTTTCAGTAAGTGAAAATGTGTCCAATAATTTAAAATCTGGGTTTAGGGCCACAGGGCTCTGTCCTTTTAATCCACAAGAAGTTTTGAAAAGAATTCCAGACGTTCAAATAGAAGGCGATGACGAAAATGCCCAAGCTAATATCCTGAATGAAAGCTTAATTGATCAGCTTCAAGATCTACGGGGTTCAAATATGGAAAAGGTCAATAGAACACGTGGCAAGAAAATAGAGCCCGGTAAGCAAATTAAGGTAGATGCTCTTCAATCAAAGCTCCAAGACCTCTCTAGTGAACAGCCAATACAGCCACCTACAGATGAACCAATCGCTGGCCCTTCAGGGACCCATAAATTAATTTTAAACAGTAACGACGATGATAGTGACGACGACGCACCACTTGCAACTTTAATTTCAGCTACAAAAATACCAATAAGAACCCAAGCAAAAAGAGTTGTCAAAACTACACATGACGTCTGCGCAGTTTGCTTTAGAAAATGGAAGAATTACATAGGCCCTGATTGGATTTGTTGTAGTAAATGCAAAAAATGGACTTGTGGCTTCTGCAATGAGAAGAGCACAGATCCATTTTATGTTTGTTCCCTTTGCACAGACGAAGATTTTGGTAGTGATGATTCTTTGAAAGATGTTAATTTTTCTTTGTAAAAGGACTTCATGATGTTAAAATTATTTAGTATTGTTTGTTTTTTATTAAACTCCTTAAGGAATTATGTTTATTCTACGTTCAGAATTAATTTTTTAGTTGTTCTTTCATATTAATTTAATAAATAAATCAGTTATTAAAATAATGCATTATAACTTTAATAAATTATGATGGATAATTGGACCAAACTCAAAGCTGCCTTTATGATTTATCATTTTTGGTGCCAAAGAAGGCTTAAAACAGCCTCTACATGGGCACACATTAGATTTTCATGTGTCGCCAAAGTAACCCCAAAAATCTGCCTACCTTGGCACCCCACAAACAATTTTTTTTTCTAATATGCGTTAATGACAACGAACCATATTTGGGTGATCTACTGTCAATTGGGCACAAGGCACGATGCAATTTTAAACGTTTGATTTTCCAAGCGGTTTGTGACTTAGAGAGCCAAAATAGATCAAAACCTGCCAAAGTAGCCCCGTTTTACGGTAACAAAAACTATTGTTCGAAGAAAAGTGCATAGTTTTTTTCTTGACAATATTCCACCTAAAGGTTATTTTAAGCAATGTCAACTCTGATGCCGATGTAGCCGATTTTTCCAGAATGACAGACTCCTAAACGACATGGGATTTATCTACCAGAACAGGACAAGACGTGCACTGTTGATCGAGAAATCAGAGATCATTGAATGGAGACACAGACATCTTCGTGCGATACGGAATTATCGGCGGGACGATTTCAATATTGTTTACCTTGATGAGTCTTTGGTTAACATTGGTCAAACTGTCAATAAAGAATGGGCCGACACCACAGTTAAATCGCACAGGGATGCATTCATTCGAGGGCTGTCCACCGGATTAAAAGCTCCAGCGTCACGGGGTCCGCGGTTTGTGTTACTTCACGCAGGAAACAAGAACGGGTTCGTTGCTGGGGCGGAATTGACTTTTTTGCCAAGAAAAATTCCCAAGATTATCACGACGAGATGGACAGCGAAGTATTTGAGGAGTGGTTCGAAACTAAGTTAATACCTAATCTACCAAATAAAACCGTGGTAGTAATGGATAATGCACCCTCTCATAGCAGGAAATTAGAACAGATACCTAACACTTCTTCTAACAAAGAAACAATAAAGGAATGACTTATAGCCAAAGATTTGTATTTTTAAGAAGATTACTCAAAACGCGAATTGTTAAAGGTAGTGAATGCACACAAACAACAGTTTAATGGGTACAAAATAGAAAACATTAAATATCAATACTGCCCTACTAAGCTGAAACGTCCTATCTAACAAAATTTCGTATTTTGTGTTAAAGCCATATTTGTGGTCCAGACAAACATGTCCAACTACTTTCCTACACTGAATCGACCTAACTACATCATAAATATGTTTTTTCATGCCCTCAGTTCCGTCCTATCTACAAAATAACACGTTATTACTAAGAAGCGTTGTCCTATCTTAATTTACTAAACAAATTTGTCCTATCTACGCAGAAGGGACGTTTCAGATTAGTAAAAATCAATGACGCCGAACAATATTACGAAGCAGAATGTCATATCTGTCAGTTAGGACATTTGAGCTTAGTAAGCCTCTTCGAGTTTGCGAGTTATTACGCAAGCGTCTTAAAACATTAGCAGCAGCTGTAACATAACCTATAAAGCTCTCATATTGAATGAAATATCGATCCGTTAAAACTGTTCAATAAGTGTTTTTTATCTTGTTTTTGTTTAAAGATTACAAGGTAAGTTAAGATGTTTTCTATTGTAATTTGAAATTAAGTATTGCACATAAAAGCGTAGTGTTTTTAGTTAAAGGATTATTTGATGCGTATAATTATATTACAATATTATAACAAAGTTTTTCTTGTTATTTTGTGGATGAATTCTTTTCTATTTTGAAGGAAAAAATCTATCCCTGCATTTGAAAAAATATTTTGTAATAAAGACATAACATAGTGAAAACAACTACTTCTCGGAGAGAGGTCCCGCCAGATGATATTGAACTACAACACTATATTTCTATCTTTTTGATTTTAAGACTCGCGTCCATTTGTTTTATTTAGCTTTTTCGCATTTGCGATTTTCAGGAAATATTCTGATGCGAAGAAGCTAAATAAAACAAATGGACGCGAGTCTTAAATAAAAAAAATAGAAATATAGTGTTGTAGTTCAATATCTGGCGAGACGTCTGCCCGAAAAGTAGTTGTTTTCAATATGTTATGTCTTTATTACAAAATATCTTTTCAAATGCAGGGATAGATTTTTTCCTTCAAAATAGAAAAGAATTCATCCACAAAATAATAAGAAAAACTTTGTTATAATATTGTTTATTACATTTCTTAGTGTTTTTATTCTGATTTTTAAGTTAATCTAGTTTAGGTATTTAGGCGATATCAGAGGTTTCTGATATTGTTAAAGTAAATTGCTCGTTATTATAGAATATGGCTGGTGTGAGCAACAGAAGTAAGAAATTGGTTACTCTAGCATTAAACAAAAGCCTTCAACAACGAATAAAAATTTCAAAAACTGAATTAAAGAAGAAACGGAGCCACTCCAAAACTGATTCTGATCCTGAATATGTACCTGGTGATGACGCTAATTGCAAGGCAGATAAACATTTGGCATCTCCAAAGAAAAGTTTCAAGTCAAGCAATGTGATTCCCGAAAATAATAATAGCGACGTAAAAACAAAAAATATCATTCATTTAAACTCAGATTTGAATAATGTTGGGCTGCAAAATACTTCGTTGGAAATAGAAACCATTTTAGAGCCACCACCCTTGACAAAAACTGTCGAATTTCCTCATGTTACCGCTGACTACGATGTAGCTGAAACTGCAATCGAAAATAAAAATGATGATGAGTCTCAATCCAGTTTTCACCTAGTTAGTAGCCTGGTTGAAGATATTTTTAATTTATCGGTTAATATTGCTGAAAAGAATTTCGAAAAAAGTTTCACCAAAAAGGGGTTCCCAAGAAAGAGGCGATCATTTGATGTATCATTCGGGGAAAGGAAAAGGCAGAAACAATTAAGTAAAGTAGCCACAACAAAGGTTCAAGGAAAATGCAGTTCAAACACCTGTCCGTTCAAGTGTTCAAATACAATCAGTGAAGCACAACAAGCTAATATAAACACTCAATACTGGAATCTTACTAAAAAAGAACAGCGCCTTTTTGTTAGTGGTTCTATAAAGCATATCAGCAAAATGAGAAGTACAACTAATACTGAATCTCGAAGGCAAAATACTTACAGATATTACCTAAAAAATCCGGATGGTAACGATACAATTGTTTGTAAGGCATTCTTCCTGGCCACACTTGGGTACAATAAAAACAATGATAGATTTCTAAAAACCGTACGAAGTAATGCAAAAAAAACAATCTCTCCTGGTATTGAAAAGCGCGGACATCGACCAGCTTTAAACAAGCTTCCGAGGAATCCTATTATTTCACATATCCAAAGTTTTAGACCCACAACGGCACATTATCGAAGGGAACACGCCCCTAAACGCCTTTACTTGCCATCTGACATCAATATTACACTTATGTTCAATGACTTTAAAACTAAACACCCAGAGCTTACTTGTAGTTACGATCTTTATCGTCAGGAAGTAAAAAACATGAACATTTCTTTTGCCCAATTAGGAGGGGAAGAGTGCTTTACGTGTTCAGCTTTTCAAGTCCATCAAAAAGAGAGTAACCATAAAGAGGAAGCTTTAGAATGCGATTCGTGTAAAAAGTATTATGAACATAAAGCTAAATACAGAAGTGCTAGAGAACAGTATCAACAAGACTCAGGAAAACAGGAAACAGAAAATGAATTGATTATTTCGGCGGATCTGCAAAAAGTGATAATGCTACCACGAGCAGAAATGTTCAAGGAAGTCATCTTTGTTCCACGAATTATTGCATTTAACGAAAGTTTTGTCCCTGTTGGAAATGCAAGATCTGCGAAACCGCTGGCTGTTATATGGCACGAAGGAGTTGCAAAACGGAACAAAGAAGAAATAATTTCTGCTTTTTACGCATTTTTTTAAAAAAATCGGGATGTTGAGCACATAATCATCTGGTTAGATAATTGTTCTGGGCAGAATAAAAATTGGGCCCTTTTCTCCTTCTTTGCCTACATTGTAAATTGCAGTGAAGTAAATCTAAAGGAACTGACTATTAAATATTTTGAGCCAGGTCATTCATTTATGTCGGCCGACCACTTTCACCAGAAGGTAGAAATGGCAATGAAAAGAGTAAAAAAAATTTTTGATTTCGATGACTTTGTATCCTGCGTTGCATCTGCAAATGGTGGCAAAACTGATGTTATTAGCATGAACATAAGGCAGTTCTACAACTGGAATGATCGTAGTTCCAAATTAAAGTTAAAAAAGAGTCCATTTTATTTTAAAAACCTGGTTTTGGCTAATTTTTCAAGAAAAAGTTTTGACTTTAAATACAAAACAGCGTTTGAACACGAAGACTTTAAAGTTCTTAATTTTTTAAACAACAGAGTTGCTAAAAATGGGATTGAAAAGCCCATTGAAAGAACACGGAACAGAGGGGTTGATGAGAGTAGAAAAAATGAAATAATATCAACTCTAAAGCCAATTATCTCTAGGAACCGGTTGCAGTTCTGGGAAGACCTAGATGTAATTTGTGAAGCATATGAAGATGACTCCGACGAGTAAACAAAGACTGTTACATATGTTTTAATATTCCTTACATTTATTTTAGAATACTCTTTTTTTTCTGTGCAATCGTTTTTCTAATATCTTGTTCGTTGGTTTAATAATCTGTAAAATTAAAATATTTCTCAATATATTTCCGTCCTATGTGTTATTATTTTTTCCAGATTACTAAGGGAAATCGTCCTAACTAACAAAAATCAAACTTCGGGATAACTGAGCAATTCAAAAATAAGGTGTATTGATTTAAATTCTTAAATGATAACTTATCCCAAAATTTCACTCCATTTGTCCTATATTTACATTGTGAAAAAAAAAATATGCAAACACAAAATCGTTAATATCTCCAAACTTTCTGAAAGTCAGATAGGACGATTCAGCTTAGCAGGGCAGAATAATGGTGATAGTCATAGCGATCTGGAAGTAGAAAGTGATAGTGATGATGAATAATTTTAACCCTTTGAAGTGATGTGGTTTCGCTGTGAAACCACCAATTCCAAAAATTGTTTTCTCTCTTCACACTGGTTTGATAGCGAAACCCCCTTGCCAATGCTTGTAGTAAGTCGCCACCTATGGGTCAGTGCCACAACCATAGCTTCACTGGTTTCTATCTTAGGTGTACAGATTTCTCAATTACAAATTTGACGTTTTGTGCATGAAAATCAGTTGCAGTGGTTAAATCGTTTCAAAAAAGCCAGTTCAGGTGAGTTTTTTTATATTTTCTGTTGTATTTTGTTGTTATACATTGATTGGTAACAGTAGCATGCAATAAATGGCTAAACTTCCTGTTCTACGCGAATTTTAGAAAATTATTGTTGTGGTTTCAGCGAGTAACCAGTGTGTAACTTGGAGCCAAAATATTTATCATTGCAACCTTTATCAATATGAAAAATATGACTTCTGACGATGCCTACAAATTACTAGATAGTATTCCAAGTGATGGAGAATCAGATTTAGACAGCGACAGCAGCGACGAAGAAATTTTGGAGGCCGAACCCTTGGAAGAAGAGCTTTTCTCTGAAGATGAAAGCGGTAATAAAGAGCCAGAAGATTGCACCAGTGACCTGGAGGATGACATACCTCTTCGTCAACTTATACCATGGAAGAAGAATGACTTTGTGCCAAAATTGATTAATTTTATCGAAGAAGTGGGTCCTAGCAAGGAAGTTTCGGATGCTTTGAAGACGCCAACTGAGTTTTTTCTATTACTGTTTGACTTTTCCCTTATCGAACACATTGTTGAGCAAACTAATTTGTTTGCAACTCAAAATGGCAGAAATTTTATTCCAACATCAGCCACAGAAATAAAAATTTTCTTAGCTATAAATTTACTGATGGGAATAAAAAAATCACCCTCGTATAGAGACTACTGGTCTGCACGATCAGAACTACGGGATACATTCATTTCTTCAAAAATGTCGGTCAATCGTTTTGGCTCGTTGCTATACAATGTACACCTAAACAATAACCAAGAAATGCCGACAAACGGCGAGGCAGGATTTGACAAATTGTATAAGATACGCCCCTATATCGACAAACTAAAACAAAACTACCAACGTTTTTATCATCCAACTAAAGAGCAGGCAGTTGATGAGAGTATGGCCAAGTTCAAAGGCCGCATAGGGTTTAAACATGTAATGAAGTTACGGGCCTACAAGTTGGAAATTTTATTTAGAAAAATTATATGTAGGATGCTTCTTAGTTGACGCGCTGGTGGCGTTGCAAGTCGCAAAGCCGAATATGTTCCCCCACGTTTGGAGCCTCTGACCGGAGTTTGACGAGTGGTGATATTCCAGCGGACCGGGGTATAAAAGCAACGACTCCAGGAGATTCAATGAATTCTCTTCCGTGAGCCTACCATAAAACCCCTCCAGAATACCTGACCAATACCTAAGAATACCTGACTTGCTTTCCGTTCGATATTGTAGGTTGTTCTCTATAATATTCGACATCCTTTTGAATACGATAGGTTGTTCTCTTTCGTGTCTTCCCGTTTCAATGCTAAAGGTCGTTCTCTTTGGCATGTAACATGCTTAGTTCCATTTTTAAAGCTAAAGGTCGTACTCTTTAGTGTTCTCCTGTTTAATTAAAATTCCCGTCGAATTGCCCCTTTTTAAAACCCAGTTTAACAACATTTTATTTCACAGATCCCGGATCCAACAAACCAGTAAATAATAATTAATTTTTATTTGTTAGGTACAGGCGGTGTTCCTCCAGTGAAGCGACCCGACTCCGTAGAGAACGTAAATTATTTTAGGAATTAGGTCAACAGGTGTTTGACCTAGAAAACAACACTTAATTTTCAGTTTACGTTTCCAGCCGGCTTCGATACACTAAATAATTTATCCCCAAAATATAGATAGCGTGCCTTACAGTACGAGATCCCGATCTCCCAAAGGAACGTATTTAATTCAACGAAATTAAATCTAGGTCTCGACCGGCTTCGATTTAAAATAAATTTTAGTATACTTACCGTTTATTTCAGCTCAATCCGCTCCAGCCGAATATTAGATGCGAGTTACACTATTTAAACTTTCACAGAACTTGGAACATTGAAATAATAATTTTTATTTTGTTATAATTTAGAATTTCCAATAAGCCACAGGCGGCCATCTTTGCTTAGCAGCGACGTTGTCCTCGGCGGTCGACACAGCCCCGCCCCTTGCAGGTTGGCCATCCCAGAAAACGTACAAGTTACCAGAATATAATTTAGTTATTTTTATATACAGGTGGAATCGTATTTTATGTTATATACAACGTGTTGCTATAATAGATAATCAACGTTTGAGAGCATATAAATCAAGAAAAATAAAAACGAAAATCATCAATAAAATTTTTTGAAAAAGTGTATATTAAGGGAGATACAGCCCCTCAACTGTCAGCTTCTAAAGATGATTTTAATTTAATATCTCAGAAACCATAAGTGATAAAATGATAAAATTTGGTATAAATAATATCTTTGTCATATTTTATCAGATAAAATTAAAATAATTCAAATAACTTATCCAGGGGTGTCTCTAGCGAGCAGTGCGAAGGGTTAATTTACCTCTAACTTTTTTGTCAGTAATTTTTTAAATGTTTTTATTGAAAATTATGATAAATCAAGGTATTTTAAGAAAAAAAGGTTCTCTTAATAAACTTCGATAAAACGCACCGTTTTAGAGTAAATTCAATTTTAATCTAATAATCAGTTAATTTTTTTAAAGTAAGCAGCATATCAACTTACTCAGAAATGAGTATTGAGGCATTTTTGCACTTTAATTCAATGTGTGAATAATTTAATCTGTCAATAATTACAACATTTATTTTCATGGCCAATTCCTTTTTTGTTTTTGTTTTTATTGAATTAAAAAATTTAACTGATTATTAGATTAAAATTGAATTTACTCTAAAACGGTGCGTTTTATCGAAGTTTATTAAGAGAACCTTTTTTTCTTAAAATACCTTGATTTATCATAATTTTCAATAAAAACATTTAAAAAATTACTGACAAAAAAGTTAGAGGTAAATTTACCCTTCGCACTGCTCGCTAGAGACACCCCTGGATAAGTTATTTGAATTATTTTAATTTTATCTGATAAAATATGACAAAGATATTATCTATACCAAATTTTATCATTTTATCGCTTAGGGTTTCTGAGATATTAAATTAAAATCATCTTTAGAAGCTGACAGTTGAGGGGCTGTATCTCCCTTAATATACACTTTTTCAAAAAATTTTATTGATGATTTTCGACTTTATTTTTCTTGATTTATATGCTCTCAAACGTTGATTAACTATTATAGAAACACGTTGTATGTTCAAAAAGGTTGTAAGGGAAATACTAACAAAGTATAAGTTACAATAAAAATCCGAAATTTTCTCCTTCAGCGAAAGTACAAGCCTCTGCTTGTTAGACTAATGATTGTCGTATTCTTTCAAATACTCCTGGAGTATTTCGGATAAGTGTAATGCGTCTTGGATGCGCTGCCGGAGCTGCACCTCACTTTCAACTACTTGTTCATAAGTAATATTTTCCACCTGACTCCATAGACAAAAATATTGCGGGGTTAAATCGGATGACCTGGGAGCCAATGTAGTTCATCCACTGCGTCTGACCAACGTTTAGTTTTTGACAAATTGTAATAGGCATTGCTTCCTATCTACAGTCACAATCAAAAATATTTGTGGATATTTTAAGGAGATTAAACATTTGTAAGAAATTGTTCCTTAAACAATTAATATAAATTTTAATTCTTAGTGAATATTATTGTTTGGAACATTGTTCTATGTAATGCCCAATTTTTGAAACATCGTTCATTGTAAGGGTTTTCATGAAATATTTAAAAACAATGTTGTGAATTTTGTATGTCACTTCAAATTAATGCGGTATTAACGTAAAATCGAAAATGAAACAAAACACAGCTGCGCCGTATCTATATTAAATTTTTAGTATTCAGCGTGTACAAGATAAGTAAGGCACGCATGAAACCTTGTAAACGATAAGAGAGATAACGTTTTAGTTAAATTAGAAGAATTGTTTAGCATCTCAAGAATTCCTGGGATACACATTCAAATTCCAGAGAGTTGCTTAATTTGCTTACTTTTCAGTACAAGTTTTAGCAAAACTTTTGGTTACAATTAGTGATATCGCAAAATTATTGTATCAATAATAAGGTGCTGTTTCATGTAGCTTTAGAATGTGTAATTAGATTGCTAAATTCTCGTTTGGTTTCTAATTAGGTCTGGCGTTCTTTAAGAAAGTGTCCTTGGACGGTTACTGTTCACCTTGTATATTGCAGATATACCTACAAAAGTAAAACGTAGGCACTTTTGCGTATGACACTGTCCTCCTCTCTCACCATACCAACCCTAAGATAGCTTTCTCACAATTTGCAAATCCATTGAACCCTCCTACAAACCTGGCTAAATAAATGACGTATAAGACTGAATGAAGCGAAAAGTAATCATCATGTCAACTTTATTTTAAATCGTACGGAATGCCCACTAATGTATCTAGATAACATAGTAATACCCTAAGTAAGTGAAACACGCTACTTAGGCCTCTAAGAAACTTACCTAGAAGCACACATTTTGAAAAAAGGAATGGAGTAGTTCTGATTGTTAATGTGGTAATAAACCAATGAAATAAATATATTTTTTTTGACTTGTTCAGTCTTTACTACAGTACGGTTGCACCACCAATGGGTGCGTTTCCTGTTAAATACCAATAGAATTAGTATTAGTAAAACTGTTAATTACTACAGTAAGGGCTATCGCTCAAGAGCGACCAATATCGCGGCCAAAGTTGCGATCATTGGTGGCGGACCATCAAGAGTCATTCATTAATTCATTATCATGATCCTCGTTTGTACCGCTTGCGCAGTGTCGAGGCGGTGCGAGGCAAAGCTAAGCGAGTTTGTGCTATGCACAACAGGGTTCGACTCTGCGGGTTACCGTGTTGGTGCGAAACCGTGTTTAGCTTGCCTGTTGTGTGTGAATGTTTTTGTTTATGGTCTTGTTACTCCTCCAATGCGGCCGTAATACAAGGAGTCCCATTAGTTTGATCCACAATGGCAAATGGAGACCGGAACATAGTACCTACCGATCACCCAGGGAATTAAAAAAATTTCCGAACCGGGAAGCGTTTGGACTATTACATCCAAAGCTTGGCTCTCCTACCACTGAGCCATCCCCATCAAGAGTCTTTATGATAAATAGCAAACAACGCACTGAACAACCAAGACCAGGCAGTCGATGCGATCAACGGGAACTGCTGTGGTGCACACGCGACCATGCTGTCGCGGCGACCAAGTATAACGCACTGGCAATGAAAAAAGTCACAAATAACTTAATTTCTGGATTGTTTTCTTTATTGTTGTATTTCACCTGTCAGTAAGGCTCTGTTGGCGGCAATGGCTCCAATGTCTGCATGTCAGTTTCTGAGAATTTTTAGCCATTATTAGTTTGCAACAGCTAAGCATATGAGGAAGCTGATAATTTTCCATTAGACAAATCAGTCATATTTAATGATTTTTACGTAGATGACTTAATTACAGGCGCCAATGATTTAACTGACGCTGCGTTTAAACGTGATTAGGTCATCGAAATTTTAAAAAAGGGTGGTTTTGAATGAGGATAATGGGCTTTCAATGACGCTTCTCTCTCCCTTCGTAGTAAGCTTCTTATCAGAAGCGTCGTGACCCAAAAACTGTGTTCTGCATGCTTCTCTTTACGACGATACGCCATCCATTTCTGTTTCGGGCTGTTCTTGCATCTTGTTCGCTAGTGTGGCCGGTGACCTCTTTGATCTGATCAGTCCATCTTCTAGGTGATCGTCCCCGTGGTCTCGGTGCTTGAATTCTACCCTGGACGACTAATCTTTCGAGGTTGTCTGAATTTCTTCGCTCTACATGGCCAAAGTATTTTGTAATTCTTCCATATATGAGGCTGGACAGTCTTATGGGTTCTTGTATTTCTTCCATGATGGACACGTTAGTTCTTCTGTCGGTCAATGACACTCTGAGCAGTCTTCGCTAGCACCATAGTTCAATGAAGTCTATTCGTCGGGTATTCGTTTTTCGCATTATCCACGTTTTTGAGGCATAGAGTAGCATGGCAAATACCAGTGTTTTCATTAGTGTCTTTTTACTACTACCAATGATATTTCGATCTGTCCATATTTTATGTAGTTTGGTAACGGTGCTTCTAGCTATTTCCACGCGTCTTCTAATTTCTGGAATTACTATCATTGGTAATTTAATCTCAGGTTAATTTTGGTTTTTTCTTGTCAACTATCATTACTTTGGTTTTATCATAGTTAATCTTCAAGCCAAGCTGCTAGTTTTTCGATAATCTGTGTTAGTTCTTCGGCATTGCTAGTAAGTATAGCCGTATGGTTGGCATACCGTAGATTGTTTATTTTAACGCTATTAATTGTAAATCCTCCATTCCAATGTTCTAGACTCTTCTCATTATGTACTCGCTATAGATGTTGAACAGAATTGGTGATATTATGCAGCCCTGGTTCCTTTTTGTATTTTATAGGGGTTTGATACCTGGTTATCCAATTTTATTACTGGATTATTTTGCTCATATAGTCCTTTGATCAGATATATCAGATATGTTGGGACCTCTGTTAGTATTTTCCACAGTTTCTGCCAGTGAATGCTGTCAGAAGCTTTACTGTAGTATACAGAGCAAATTTACACGGGGGTATTATACTCTCGTACCTTTTATATAATCGAGCTTAAGTTAAAGATCTGTCCCCGGGTACCTCTACCTTCTCTAAATCCAGCATGTTTTATAGCTATTTGCCAATTTAAGTACGTTTTTAGACGTTGAGTGATAATGTGTAAAAGTATTTTTAAAGTATTGGGCTCAGAAGTAACATTAGATGAGGTAGCAAAAGCAGTAAAACGACTTAAGAATAACAAAGCCCCTGAGCCAGATCTAATATAGGGCGAAATACTCAAACTACTAGAGGATAATCAGCTTAAACTCTTAACAAAGTTAATAAGCAACATTTATGAAACAGGGCAACTACCAAAAGACTGGTTTATGCCAACTCTTATACCACTGCCGAAGAAAAAAAACGCCAACAAATGTGTAGACCACAGAGTCATCAGCCTGATGAGTCATGTCTTAAAAATTCTGCTGGACATCTTGCATGCGCGTATATACAGGAAACTGGAGGAAAATATTAGTGATGTCCAATTTGCTTTTAGAAAAGGACTAGATACCCGGGAAGCCCTGTTTAGTATACAGGTTCTCATCCAGAGGGCGCGCGATATTAATTGCAATGTATATGCATGCTTTATATACTTTGAAAAGGCATTTGACAAAGTGCAGCATCAAAAACTTATTGAAATTTTGAATGAATCCGGAATCGATGACAAAGATGCATGTCTCATAACAAATCTGTATCTGCACCAAAAAGCAACTCTTCGCGTGGATAATGAATTCTCGCAAGAATTTTCAGTAGAGAGAGGAGTACGACAAGGATGCATATTGTCACCGCTGTTATTTAACGCTTACTCAGAAATACTCTTCAAAGAAGTCTTAAATAGAATGGAGAAAGGTATCATTATTAATGGAGAGGTGTTGAACAATTTGAGATACGCGGATGACACGGTGTTACTTGCCGACAGCGCTGAAGGACTACAAAGCCTAATTGACCGAGTAGTGACGACATGTAACAGATACGGAATGAAGCTAAACTGCAAGAAGACCCAGATTCTGGTAGTGAGTAAAAATGACATCACGCAACACCGATTTATGTTAAACCATGATATTCTCGAAATAGCTGATAAAATAATATATTTAGGTTGAAATGTCAATAAAGATTGGGACCATTCACAGGAAATAAGATGCCGGATTGAAAAAGGTAGAACGGTTTTAATAGCCTCAGAAAAGTATTATCTAACCTAAAACTAAATATTAACACTCGAACCCGAGTCCTCAGATGCTACGTCTTTTCCACTCTGATGTACGGTGTGGAAGCCTGGACTCTTACGCAAGCATCAATGAAATGTTTGGAGGCTTCTGAGATGTGGTGCTATCGAGGCATGCTCAGAATTTCCTGGGCTCATCGCATTACAAATACTACAGTTATCCAACGAATGCAAAAAGATCTAGAAATTGTGACAACACTTAAGGTAAAAAAACTGACATATTTCGGTCATGTAATGCGAAACGAAAAGTACCGATTGCTCTAGCTAATATTGTAAGGGCAGATAGAGGGAAAAAGAGACCCCGGACGTAGGAGAATATCCTGGTTAAAGAATCTGCGACAATGGACTGGTATGACTTCCATCACCATATTCCGATCAGCAGTCAACAAAATTATGTGGTCCAATGTGATAGCCAACATCCATAGAGGATAGGCTCCTTAAGAAGAAGAAGAAAAGTATTTTACTGGCATGAGAAATTAGCGCAATTAGTCTGTAGTTGCCGCAAATGTATTTCGAACTTTTTTTATGGAAGGGAAGTAAGATGGATTTTGTCCAATCATGTGACCATATTCCAGTGTCCCATATTTTCTGACGTATAGTTTAGCAAATTTTGTTTCCGCTTTCTTTCTCTCTGTCTCTCTCATGGTTTTAATAATGTCAGCTGTGATTCCATCGCTGCCAACCGCTTATTTTCTGTTAGTTTCTTTACAGCAGCTTCGATTTCCTTTTTTAAGATGTATGGTTCCTTGACACCACTTTGTGTCATGTTGATGTTTTCCCCTATTTCAGGTTCGTTGTTTTTAAACAGTTCTTCACAGTATTCTTTCCATCATTTCAGAATATCAAATATGTCTGTGAGTTTTTCGTTTACTTCATTCCTTATATTCCATGTTCTTCAAAGTTACGAGTGATCTTTTTACCTGCCACAAAGAGCTTTGTTGTATGATTATATTTTGCATGTTTTTGTAGATCTGCACATATGCTTTTTAGATAATTGTTTTTGTCTTCTCGACATGCTCTTTGGATGTCGTGCGTTAAGTTATTGTATGTATGAATTTGGTTGCCAATGAAGCTTCACTATTGCCGCATTAAATGTAACCAAGTTAACAAATCTTGATAAAACAGGTGATACACGAACACTTGGGCTGTCTTGGAAATATCTCAAGATATATTGAAATACATAATAATCCCTCAACAAAACCCAAAACTTACAAAGCGCACAATACCATCAGCTACTGCGCAGCTTCCTGGCCCTTTCGGTTTACTAGGCCCAATTATTATAATCGCAAAAATAGTATTGCAGAAATTATGGACGTTTAAAATTAATTAGGATGAGTGCGTGCCTATCAGAGCGCACACTACCTGATGCCAATTATTATTGGAATTACCTAATTTAAATCAGCTAGAAATACTTGCGTGGTTAGGTCACTGGCAATTTCAATAGGAACAGCTTTTGTGGCTAAACAAATAAATAGAGCCTTGTACGCCTTTACTGATCTTTTTCCGCGACCCGACCCTTCCTTTGATAGTGTAGGTTCCGTGTAATCAATGCCGCAATTTACAAATGGTCGAGAAGGCTCTAGGTGATGGTAAATTACCTCTTGAGGATTTGCTTGAAAGCATTTATTGCATTTGTAAATCACTTGCCAAACGATAGATTGTCCTGCAATTGGCCAATATTTGTTTCTGAGGGAAGCCAAGGTGGCCGTTTGTCCAACATGCAGTAACATTACATGTTCCTTGTAAATGAATAGTTTTGCAACATGCTGTTTCGGTAATAAAATTGGGTGCTTTATGTCGTATGCCCTATTGGAGTTATTTAAATGATCACCCACTCGTCTGAGACCATCCGGCTCGAAGGACCAAATGTTGAATTAAATGATAATCAAATAATTCGTCGAAGAACTTTAAAATTATAAGCTTTCTATGTTTTCTCTTATCGGATTTAATTATATAGAATAGATACATAAGCCAACATATATTTATATAAAGTAGGTACATAAATCAAAATTACATTTATGTCCTTATATGATGAACTTTGAAAACGTACTGAAAACTAAAAACAAAACTTAACATCTAGGGCATCAAAAATGCACGTAAATAAGTGGGGTACGTGACGTTACTCTGGCTACGTGGAAACCCACATATCAGAAACTCTTGCGTATGTGACTTGGAAGTTCTGCAGCTTTGAAAGGCGGCGGCAAAGGGCCGCCGATAACAAAATTTATAGTCAATCTTCCAGACTTTGGTAAATTTAAAAATTCCCAGAAACTGACATGCAAAAGTTGGAGCCCGTGCCGCCAATAGTCTCATTAATAGAAGTTTGTCAAACGATTGCATAGACATAACTGTGGAATTAAAAAAAAATTGTTGGTGTTGTATAGGTCCTTGGTAAAATGTAAAAAAAGTCCTTCGGATCACACCTTGCTAATATACGGTATACCCAATATTTCTTATTTTTCTTATTTCGTCGTTTTCTTTTTAAATACTGTATTGCTCCTTCCTGTTACGCGTTTATTTTTCTTGTAACCAATCCAAAATTGAAAATGCTCTTGACCACAACGTTGGGCCACGCGACCATAGGCGCCGTTTCAAAAATTTTAGCGACAAGTAATCGTGATTTTGGACGCGTTGTTGGTCGCTCGTGAGTGGTAGCTCTAAGAGATCAACTTAAGAGGGGTGTTTTTTTATGTTATCTACTTAAGTATGAAGGAAACAAGTTAGAGAACTAACAAAATTATATTTTGCAACATGAAAACCATTAAGGCTTACACACTTATTCTAACGTTTTTCTAATAAGACTATGTCTTTAATTCTTTTGATAACTATGCAAAATACCACTCCACAGAGTTTTTCAAGCCCTTATTCGACAAAAAGCGACGCTCCCTCAAGTGTTTTTTGAATTTTGGAAAGAGGTAATAGTCACAGGTGGTGAGGTCGGGTCTGTACGGTGGATGTTGTAATTCTTCAAAGCCGCATTCATTAATTGCTTCTTTAACGATTCGTGGTTTATGCAGCCTGCAGTTGCGGTGCAGAACCACAGTTTTCTGGGGAAAATTGTGTGGTCTTTTCTCGCGTATAGCTGCTTCCAAATTGATTGTCGTTTCTTTTTGTAGACATTCCCTGTTCCCTTTTGGCATATACTCAACCCATATAATCCCTTCAGCATTCCAGAAAACTGTGGGCATCACTTTTCCAGCTAAGAATTGCGTCTTCGCCTTCTTGGGTGGTGGAAAGCCCTAATGAAGCCATTACATGGACTCGTCTTTCGTCGGTGGGTCCCAGTGGTGTACCCAGGTCTCATCCCCAGTTACAATTTTAATGAAGAAGTCATCATCTTGGGATACAGCCGCCAAATTATCCTAGCAAATTTGTCGCCTACACAATTTTTGTTCAGGAATGAGCAGCCTGGGAATCTATCGTGCTGACAACTTGCTCATTCCGAAATCTTCATGAAAGATTTTAAAAACACATGTTTCTGATATAACTGCCTCTCTTGCAATAACTGAAACTTTTACTCGGCGATCGGTTCATCAAATCTTCAACTTTCTTTATGGGCTCCTGTGTTCGTACTTCAAGAGGTCTTCTACACTTTGCGTCATCCTGAATGGACTCCCTGCCCCATTTGAATTGATTACACCAAAATTTAACTTGAAAATGGGAAGGGCTATTTTCCCCATATACAGCTACCATTCTCTCATAGATATTCTTTGGATTATTGCCTTTTGTCTATGGAAATTTTATGACGCTTCTGTGTTCAAGTTTTAAATCACTCATTTTTGCACCTCTAACTCTATATAGGAAGGACAAATTTAAGTGAGTTGTATCAAACTTGGAGGATACACTCTAAAATGTCACACAGACTTGACATAATAAAATTATCACGATAGCATTTTGTTTCTATAGCTAGGTAGATAACATAAAAAACTCCCCTCGTATAAAAGATTCAACCATTTCAGTTGCTGTTGTACATGTATGTATGTATGTCGTTACGTGAATATAACTTTTAAGGGGGGACAACTTATTTTCAATCTCGGACTTTATGGCGTCTGGCGTCTGGCGTCTGTAAGTAATTCAATATAACTTAGTTAAAAGACGTTTTCAAAATTAAAATATAAGTACCTAATTTGTGTTATTATTTAACCCATAAGTGGATATTACATGTTTAAGTAGATTTTAAAAATACACTCTGTGTTTGCTCTTTTCATACGGTGTGCTCCCATTTGAAGGATTGGACAAATCTACAAGATCAGTAGTCTATTACGCAGGTTTGCTCTGTAGCCAGATTTTACGGCACTCTACGTATTTCATAGCCGCTTGAAGAAGTCTGTTTAAGGGTTGTTTCTCTAAACTCTAAATTTTATTCTCTAAGACAAAATTCAATGGGGATTTTCTCACTAGCTACAATTATAAAATTATTTACCACAGGTGCTAACTATCTAGAATTAATAGCTTTAAAAACGGTGGATTTAAAGTGGATTAGTAAACATTTTTCCACATTTCTATATTGTATTTCACCGACCATTATTGTATGACATGTATTCATGTGCACGAGCTTAAAATAATTGAAACTTTGTGCAAGTACGTACACTGCAAGCCGCGCGTCAAATGAGCTCGTCATTTCTATTACCACAATGGGTTAAGTCTAGTACGTATATAATTCATTGTTTTAATCGTAACAATATCCGACAAGGAAACAAAGTTGGCACATACATGTTCGTTAACACGTTTCACCTACGGGAATCAGATGTATTATGCTAGTGGTATGCTTTTATTTTTTATACAGGGTGGCCCACGACGTGAGGGCACTACTTCTACTACTCCATCTATACTAAATATAGTTAAAAATTCTAATAAAGTTATGCCCTAAAGTAAACCGTTTTCACAATACAGAGTGTTAAATTACTATTTATTAAATGATTACAGTTTCAGGAAGGCCAATTTTTATTTTTATTTTAGTTGAATTTCCCTATATAGATTGTTCAAAATGGCCACCGTTGCTTTCGAGACACATTCTGGCTCTTCTTAAGAGAGATCTGGATGTCCTACGTAATATATCATTGTTATTCCGAATTAGTTCTGCTGCCTCAAAAATGCGTCTCCTAAGATCTTCAACGGTCTTTGAAGGTGTTTGGTATACCATATCTTTCATATGGCCCCACAAATAATAATCTAAACAAGTTATGTCCGGAGATCTTGGGGGCCAGGAGCGCTGTTCTCCTCTACCGATTACACGTCCTTCAAACCGTTGATTCAAAAATTGACTTACACGTAATGTAACGTGCGCAGGGGCACCATCCTGCTGCTACCACATACCATGCCTGATCAGCAGAGGGACATCATCTAACAATCCTCCCAAATGACCATGTTATCAATAATTCCACACCAGATATTCACTGAAAACCTATGTTCATAATTTGACACTGTGATTTCGTGTGGATCCTCCAAATCCCAAGAGTGGCTGTTATATCTGCACATTAATCTATTCCTTGTAAATGTTGCCCCATCCGTTAATAAAATTCTGTTAGGTAGGTTTCGTTTTGAATGATCCAGCGGCAAAAATCCATACGACTAGCGAAATCTGTAGGTAAGAGGGCTGAACAGGCTGGATGTGAAATGGATATAAACCATGACGTTATAATGTTTTCCAAATTCGCATTAGTGTTACATTAACTTGTGCAGATACACCACTAACAGAGGTGCTGGGATTATTATCAATTTCTCGCAGTATGTTGTCCTCATTGTGTATTACTTGCTGTATTGGACGCTCAGTCGACGGTTTCGGGAAATTTCCATGTTCACGTAGGTGGTTGCGCACTCGTTCAAAAAGTCGTCGGTCTTGCAGTCGCCGATTTGGAAATCTCAACCCATATTCTCGAGCAGCTGCTACTGAGTTTCCATCACAAAAACCGTACATGTAATGGATATCGGCGTACTCTCGCCTTGTACAAGCAAACATTAGCAACACTGTTAATAGGCACAAGCAGAGAAATCAACTTTTAGGTGGTTTACTGTCTGACATACAAGTAAATATCATTTCCATAGGACGAAATACCACTTAATGTCATTTATTGTTTTGTAACTTTATTAGAATTTTTAACTATCAAGAGATCCAAAAAAAGCTGATACCCAGCGGGCTGTGGAATGAAAAGTCACGTATTTTCTAGACTAAAGAAATGTTTATAATGTCAATTTCAGGTTAGGTTGTGTTAGCTGGAATTAAATAATAATGAAACGTCATTTTTAGGAGCAGAAATCTTTTATTGAGCAACAGTAAAAGAAATGAATAAACCTGAACTAATGTAATGATCACAATACATGTTGAAAATGTCTGCCTTCTTCCTCCAAACATTTCTGAATTCCTCTTCTCATATCTTCAAAAACATTTTGTAATAATTGAGGTGAGTTGTTAATTTCTTGACAGTTTTCTTCAATTCTAAGTTTCAGTTCGTTTAAATCATTAACTGGAGTTTTAAAAATGGTGTTTTTCAAATAGGGCCATAAAAAAAGTCCAAAAAGTAATATCACAAGCTTGCCTCAATATTCTGTGGCATGTACCGTAACTTAAATCATCAACTTGCTGGCGTAAATGTCTAATTGGTGTTTTTGGAGCCTCGTCAATTCGTTGTATTACAGTTTCAATTAAAGCAGGTACTATCTTCTTTGGCCTACCAGACTATTCTTTCCTTCCAACACTTCCAGTTTCTCTAAATTCTTAACCAAAGCATACAATTTTCGGTACATATGTAATAATTTCATTGGGATACCTCTCTCGGAATTCCACAAAACAATGAGGAATCGAATAGGTCCATTCTCCGTCAACTTGAAAGCCGTTCCGAAAGTAAGATTCAATAATGAATGCTCTTTGAAATGTATTAAAAATCATTTTAACAATCTGTCAGATTCGTATCAAAAAAAAGATAACTAATTTATCTGACATCATAAACATTCCTTTAGTCTAGTAAAGACGTGACTTTTCATTCCATAGCCCGCTGAGGATCAGTTTTTTTGGATCTCTTGATATATTTGGTCTAAAGATTAAGTACACGAAGTAATGACCTTACGTCCCTGTATATAGCCGAAAATTATTTTTAGATACAATATCATTATATGACGCATTAGAGCGGTTGTGTAATATTCGTAACACTTTTGGACAATGATGTAAATGTCGACTTCCATAAATGTTTTGTTATTTTACCTGATCATACATGGTTGTAAGTAAATCTACTATAACCTCTATGTGTTGTTTTTCGGTCAATCATACTATTTATATTTAAAAAAAATAATATTCACAATATAATATGAATTTCAAGGAAGTAAGGCACGAAACAGTTAACAAATTCTAATATTTCTTCTAGTCAGAACGGTAATATAAAACCATTGACATCAATGTACCTCGGGGTTGATTTTTGGGTCTCCTTCTGTTCATGTATTACCTTAACGACCTTGATAATATGGAGTAAGATATTCGTTTTACAATATATGTGGATGAGGCTGCGCTCTTCATTTCTAATCATTTACATCGGTAATTAACTCAAAAACGTAATGGTTGTTTTCAAATACCACATAAAAGTTTCTTTCGTAATAATATTCATTTTAATTTCACAAACACTTATATGGTGGTAATTTATAGTCGAATACCTTAAGAAAATTTTAATTTTAAACCTAAATATTACGTAGTTATAAATAAGGATCATATTATATTTTCATGTAAATGTAATAATTTATTTTTGCGTTAAATTTAACTCTTTTTACACCGTAATTGGAAACGTCAAAAACAGACTTTAAGGGTAACGAGAAAATTTTTGAAAATAAATTGGTGTTTAAACCTTCTTAATTTTACTTACATGCTTAGATATACTTTCTATAATATTTTGCTTATTTATATTCATATATAACAACGGCAGTTCTCTTAAATTGAAAAATAATTTTGCGGTCATGAAATGAGAACTACAACATTTTCTTTCCGTTACTTTATTACGTATACAGTGTGGAACAGCCAAATGGAATAAATT